>JANHFX010015529.1:0-49628 GCA_027560015.1 Chloroceryle amazona
ATTAACTAGTACGGAAGCAAAAACAACCACCCACCCAACCACAAAAAAACCTATTCTGACGGTCGGGTAATGGTGCATAAAGAGAGGCTAGCAAAAAGGCATCCGGAAAAAAAACCTGAAGTAACAGATTTTACCGGGTCAAGATCACCGAGATCATAGGAACAGGATAACAGCTGCTTAAGCGAGATAAAGAGTTCGTGCACCGGTGTACAAACCCGCTATTATGTTAATTTGCCAGCACTGTGTGCCTTTATCGCCATTGCGTGACTCGGGGAGAGGCAGACCTGCTGGGCAGCCGGTGGGTGCAAGCACACCCCCTTCTCCCCCCTGCCCTGGCACCAGCTTTTCCAGGGGGAAAGTCTCCTCTAGGAGAGGTGGTTTAATATAAGGCGGTATAACACTGATTTTTGAGCCTGTCCCGGCTTTTTCTTTCATCATCTGCATCATTTATAGGTTTCTGCAAACATTATCTACTTAGCTGCTTCTGGCTTTCAGTTAGCAGATATACTGCAGGAGGAAAAGGACATGGAAGCCAAACTTGAATTCTTAAAGCAAATAAAGGCTCTGTAGAGGAATGTGTGCTTTTGGAACAGCAAAGGAAAATAAGCAAAAATTATTAATATTTTGATCTTGTTTGGTTACTGTGTAGTGTTCCGAACTATCCAGACTTCAAGACAGTCTTAAAATGCATTATAAACAAAACATATTTTGGTATTAATTAGAAAAAAGTATACACAAACCAAGAGTGGAGTGTTCATAAGCTATTCTGACAGCATGGATTTTTTTAGTTTAAAAACATGCAAACTTTCATATGTATGCAGTACGTCTAGTGATAACTCCATGTTAACTTCTAGAAGTCACATACAGAGCTGGAAAACCAAATTACCATTCCCATGGAAAGCACAACATTTAGAAGAGACAAGTAAATTTAGTTTTAGAATGAATTTGCAAAATTGCATCAGAATATTCTCTTTCAGCATGTTTTAAGTTATTTTCTTTTATTTTTAATGTCGAGAATCACTTACATGTGAAAATTTTAAGTGGAAACTGAGCAAATCTAACCACTGTATGGGAAGTTTGGATTTTTCCCCTCAAAGTTTTCTATCAAGGTCTACACATTTACTGCAGTATATTTCAAGTTTTCTCAAAACTGCATTATTTATGGTAGGGGTGACATTCTGTGAGGAAAATTTTTACAGCAAGGGTTATTTTTAAGAAAATCTTTTGAAAGTATTACGTACATACACACATCTTACTTTAAATGGCAGGTACCCTAATGTGCAGGCTAAAATGCAAGAAGAAGTGGATAGAATTGTTGGAAGAGACCGTCTGCCATGTGCTGAAGATCAGCCTCACTTGCCCTACATCATGGCTTTCTTGTACGAGTCCATGCGTTTCAGCAGCTTTGTGCCCGTTACTATCCCACATGCCACCACAACTAACACCTTCATAATGGGCTACCTCATCCCCAAGGACACAGTGATTTTTGTTAATCAGTGGTCAGTGAATCACGATCCAGCAAAATGGTCCAACCCAGAGGATTTTGATCCAACAAGATTCCTGGATGAGAATGGATTCATCAATAAAGATCTCACTAGTAGCGTGATGATTTTCTCATTGGGAAAACGTCGGTGTATTGGAGAGGAGTTATCCAAGGTGCAGCTGTTTCTTTTTACCTCCATACTGGTGCATCAGTGCAATTTTACTGCTAATCCAAATGAGGACCCCAAAATGGACTTTACCTATGGGTTGACCATTAAACCTAAGCCATTTACCTTGAATGTTACGCTTAGAGATACTATGGATTTGCTCGATCAGGCTGTCCAAAGACTGCAAGCAGAGAAAGCAGCCAGTGAAAATCAGCTGTCAGTAAATGCCTAAGCAACAAATCTTGCACCTAAAGATAATCCCTCTCTCTCTTCTAAGACTTAAATAAGTTATAGTTTCTTCTGGTGATCTTTTTGGAAAATAGCTAATATTACAAGTTACAAGAGCAGGAAGGAAAACTGCACAAGGTATAATTCAGTCCTCTTTTTAATTCTAGAAGGAGAGCCGGGGGAACAATTTAATATATTAAATGATAAAACATATGCAGTTTGAAAAGTAAGCCTTTTCTTTTCTAGCTTGTTTGCAGAAGTCACCGTTGTAAAGCGCTTTTTATCTACTGACTGGCTGGAGCATCTCCAGGAACTGCTTGTACAATCCTTTCTATGTCCCCATGCGCTTTGCCTTAAGTCTATGTTCACCTTCAGTGACTCCACATCCCAAAGTGAAATCTCTTATTTAAAAAATAAAAAAACCCCATTAAATTTAAATTCACTCTACAGGAAACTGCCATAGGTACCTGGCAGCTCCCCTGTTGTGACTGCTGGGATGTACGTTAATGCCTCAATAATAAATGTTCAAATTATTTTTGTTAAAGTGACAATGTATTGTCTTGCCTTTAGCCTTCCAAAGTGTTTACATAAATGAGTAAAAAAGACTTGCTTATAAGCACATTTGAAAATAAAGTTCATAAATTCATATTTTATATGAGAATGAACAGAATGTCCTAATATAGTAACTTTTCCTTAAGTTTTGGATTTGATGTGTCACCAAATGGCAAGGATGAAACAAGCCATATGCTAATCTGTCCATTAGCATATCCATGAACAAAATAGATATTTTTATTAGAAAGTTGTATAAATGTATAGCTGAACTTAGTATTTCTCTAGTAAAGAGTTAATATCCCTGTCCATATGCACATAGGTGAGTCCAGTAAAATACACATGGGCAGGTGAAAATTTGGGGGGTTCATATTAAAGCTTTTCATACCACAAGCCTCAAGGAAAAAAAATATGCCCCTGATCACTAGTCATTCTGTTACATTGAGTTAAATGGTATTTCCAAAAGTCAGGTATGTACTTTTAGTACAATTTACTTGGAAAAAAGTCTCAGAAGAAAAACTTTACTTGTCCTAATTAATGTACCTATTAACTGAAGAAAAAATTTTTGTCAGGCAAAGGACATAAAAGAGAAAACCCCAAACCTGTTAAACACACACATGAAACTTCATGGTCTTGAACCTCCGGCTAATGTTTGTGTACACAAAGCTGCATGTATTTTTCTAAAAATCAAACAACTCTACGTAATGTCTGATTTTGAAAAGCATTCGGCACTTATTTGGAGCTACAGATCCCTTCAGTTACATATAAAATCCATCAGAAATGAGAGCACCTCCCATGACTTGCTGTGTTCAGCCTAGTACTAAATAAGGTATTAGTAGGAGAACCTAGAAAAATAAGGGTGCAGTGCTATGCAGTCAAGTTGCTCTGCTGAGACCTAAGCAAGTAAAGATTCACACTGGGTCTTCTGACAGATGGCCAGGCTCAGTCACATTGGCAGCAGTGACAGAACACACATTGACCTTGGGAAGAGATGGGTTAGTGACAGTCCTGATTTCCTTAAGTAGAAGCTTTACTACTGATTTTAAAAACCTGAATCAAGCCTAAAAGTACTGCTCTGTAACCATGCACAGTAGTAATGTATCTGTTTAAAGTCTCTGCCTTCAGATAGCACCTGTCTTTTTTTAGGGCTAAAAAAGCTGTCTGTTACACAAGGAGTAACCTCAGGTGTTTTTCTGAATTATGTACAAGTTTGTGATATCCCAGAACTTAGCCTGTACCTGTGAAAAGCTTTATAAGATACTCAGCATTTTCATATGGAGATCTACATTATATCAGATGCTAGCAAGACAATTTTTCTTGTACCTCTGTAAGCATTGTTATTAAAAAAAAATAAGGATGTAACCTACAACTGAATAGTTATTCTAATGCAAGGATCACTGATTCATATTTTAATAAAACTGGCTTTTGCAATTTTGTACTCTTCCAAAAGCTTTAACTATGCATTGGCTACTAATGCAGCATCCGTTCATGCTGCTCGTCTGCCAGGGGGTCACACACCATATAGCTGTTTGTTGGTCCAGTACTGCCTCAGATAATCTGTGAAGTTACTCAAATTTAGTAGCACCCATTTAGAATGTATGCAGTTGTTCAGCAAGCTAACTTTTATGGTCATTTTGAGATGTATCATTGTGTTACCAAAATACTAAATAAAATTATGCTTACACTGCCTTTGCTTAGTTTATGTATGGCTTTCTAACATGAAGATAAACAAAATTATTTCTGATTTGGATAGTATTATTTTAGATAATTGTTCATATACTTTTTACCTTTTCCCCATTTCTGAATCTTAAGGTTTTTCATCCTGCCCTCACAGCTTCCAAGGTCTGCAGGGTCTTCTTTATACCTTGCCATTTGTGTTCAGCTTCCTAATGCTCCTTACTACGAATGTTCCCCAATGCTCATCTCAGAGTTGATTTCAATTCTGTCGTGTCTTTTGCTTTCTTCTAATACCTGTTAATCTCTCCTCAGCCTGCACAATCTCCTATGCTACGTCTTCCCTCTGGCATTTCAGTTTATTGCCATCTCCCCTTATTTTAACCCTACTTTCATATTTCAAGCCCCTTTCTCTTCTTTCCTCCAATAGTGCTGGCATTTGTATAGTCCTGATACTGGATCATCACCACTGCCCTTGGGACCAATTTGCACAGTTTTGGCCTCAGTGCATAGTCAGGAGTGCCAGGAAGGAAATCTCAGGGACAAACAGGCCTTGACAAGTCCTTACAGTGCAAGCTCTCACAAAATCAAGGTCATCCTGTGATGAAGCGTGGTTCTTACTGCACATACAAAATGATGCATGATGCAGCAGTGCCCCTATCTCCTTGGTCTTTTTTTCCCCAGTCTGTTATACAAGCCTGCTTACTTCAGAGCAGTCAGACTAAGACTACATTCTCCCTAACCCTAGGCAAGTGGAACAAAAGCTGGGTGAGACAGAAGGCTGGACAGACTGACCAACAGTTAGTTCCCTCTTGATTTGAGATAGTTCTGTCTGGAGTTTCTCCCTAAGGGGGCTGGATTCTAAGTACAGGCTGAGCTGGTGAAAGAAGGAGCACAAGTTCCAAGAAGCCTTATACAAAGAGTAGTGTCTGAAGATAGCCCAATGCAGTACATATATGTGTCTGGGGCTAACCACTGGGCTACAATGTAGATACAGAGCAGGTGTTCACCCTGGATGAAAGACGAGCAACTTCATACAGTCAAGAGGTGCTGCCACACTGTTCCTGCTTCCTCTTAATTTCTAGGTATTTTTAGTTCTTTACCAGCTGTCTACAGCAAAGTCTAGACTACCTCTTCAGTGTTGACAGGCACACTCCTATAGCAAAACCTGCTACCTTAGTACTGAAAGATGCAGTGTGGATGCAGCCAGAAGTTGGCATTAAGGTGGCATTCTTGGAGATCACTATGAATACTATTGATAGCAGTTGAGTAAGGAATCAAGAGTTTCTGGTAGCCCACTGTAAACCAGTATCAAGCACTAAGGAAACAGAGTAAGACTAACTCAGCAAATTGACTTGATTTTTTAAATTTTTTTTTAATTCTGTGTTTCCATTTTCCATCCATTTCATTGGAACAGTTGTTAGAAAAAAATATCATTTTCAAAACTAGTCAAGGTCATATTTAACAGCAAGTTGGGCACATCTCATGAGGCTTTGTGTTTGTACTGTCACTGCCTCCCTCAGCAACCCATGACTGGATGTTGCAATACTAGACAAATACATATTGCTCTCTCTTCATGAAATAAAGCACAAATAAGTTAAGCAGCTGTGTTCAAGACAAGATTTTTCCTTTAAAATTTTCAGGCTCGGGTTATTTCAAAGGGTCAGGAAAACCACATCATCTCATGCTTTCTCTGTGTATGTGTGCTCACACACACTTCAGTCCACCTCCCAGAATTTTCATACCATCTTTCACTCAAGTTGAAATAAGGGATTAAAAAAAACCCAACATAACAACAACAACAACCAACAAAAAAAAAAAAAAAAAAAAAGAAGGAAGAATGGGGAGAATTTAGGACAAGCATACATTTCTTGGAAAACCAGTAGCTATGAGACCACCTCACTCCAGAACAAGGAGGGGAAGCAAGTAGGCTGAGCTAGCAGAGTTCATAGGGAATACCTTTACACTATTAAAGCATACCATTATATTCCTTGTGAAACCAATAGTTAAACTTTCTGGTTTCAGCAGGAGTCAATTCACAGCTGCTGGAATAAATAGCAGTAATGTAACAATAAGGAGCAAGACTCATCAGAACCTGAGAAATGAGATGGGGGTCAGTCCAGGATCTGTGCAACACCTACCAGTACCGGCATAGTCATGGCACAATGCAACTAAATGCAAATTCACAACAAATTCCACCCAGTTTTGCATCAGCCCCCCCTATGTTTCTGTGAGTGGAAGGGACTGATGTGTAGGTCTGTTTGAAGGACATTGGTTCAGGTTATCCAGGAAGAGCAACCAGAGACTAGGCAAATGGGAACTTACTTTTTACCTTGTAAAAGTTGAGGAATTAGCCATGGAAAAGTGATCAATTAAGATTTTCTTTGTCACATCTTTAGCTTAGTTAAATTTTACTTGGATCTCTCATTTGCTCACACAATGAATTCAGATTGAGATAATACTGAAAGTGGATCTGGATTTTGCATGGGTGAAGAAAAGGGCTGGATTCTGAACGATGCCGTTATTTTGGTATACAGTGCAACACAGGTACAGTGATTAAGTTTCAATAACAATTTTGCAGCCAAGTTTTTTCATGTTTCAGTCACTTGCACTTTGACCAGACCAACTCACTTAAATGTCAGATGGAAACAAACTTGGTGTTAAGCACAAACAACCTGGAGCATTTAAGACAGTTGTAGTCGATGCTTTGCTAGTTCTTCTGTGGGGTTTTTTATCAATTTTTCAGTTAGCACCACTTAAGAAAAAAAAAAAATCAAAAGAAAAATCTTTGTTTTGTTAGGGTTGCCTTGTCCTTCAATAGTTAGGGTAGATCTTACACCAGCCTGAAAGGACAAAGCTAATCAAATCACACAGGAGTCTCTTAATTCTCTACACTCGTTATCTGTGCTGGATGTCTGGGGACACTGATCTATCAACACCATTAACTCAGAAGATACAGGATGCTGAGGTATTTCAACTGCAAATGTCCTGAGAGGGAGCAAACACATAGGGGACTTATTAAAGGTGCATAAATCAACTGCAGAACTACACTGGAGTAATTTGTTGGAGTGGCTGAGAGCTAGTAGAGGAAAGGATATTTCTGAGGTATAGAAAGATTCCAGCTAGGGAGGAACTGTGCAGCACAGGGTCTCCAGTTTCCAGAGAAAGAGAGATGGTGACTTTACATTCCCTGTACACATAGCATGTCAGGGTTTGGGTGACAAGAATCCATATGGTATTAAAGAGGCTCATTCATATCAGCAGCAGGAAACATCAGAGTCAGAGCACCTGGACCAAATCTTACCTTCACAACAGGCTGAAGATAGAACAAGTGATTATTTTCCTGAAAACTTTGAACAAACAAATACTAACTCCTCACTGCCTGTTAGCTAAAGTAATAGATTTGGGAAGTAGTAAACATGGAAGTGAGAGCTGAGGAGCTAAACAGAAGGGATCAGGCTGTGCCATACAGGCTGCAGGATTCAAAAACAAAACTGGTCTAGAACAGACAGACATGGAACGCCTGTTGTTCTCCCCCTTGCCTCAGCATCCCCAGCACCTGGGGATAATGGGGAGGAAAATACAGCCCAACTGCTCCAGTCTAAACACCTTTTGGGGAAATATTCCTCTCAATATTGAGACAAGAGTGGTGGAAGGAGCAGGCGTGACACCAGATGAAAATACTACTGCTCTAGAGGATCTATTCAAAGCAGGTCAGTGTCACTTATTTGATCAAGCTGAGCTTGGAGAGGTTTGTATCATAGTTGGATATTCTCATGCTGTACAGTTTTGTCTTCAGGTTTATCTAGGGTTGCTCAATATTCCCTAGGGAAAGAATTATGTGTATTCTGCAGGATGCTCTAGAACTGCTTTTATCCTCTAATACTATTGGCATATTTTCAGTGATGGATCATCTTTTGTTGGCAAGGACAGTTGTACAAGAGTAGACTATTTCCGCAGTCTTCTCCCAGTCCGACCTCTGGTAAGAGCATGACAGTTAGCATGCAGAAACAGGTTTTTAAATCCTCTCATGATAACAAATGGGATTTCACACAATCAGACTTTCTGTGCTAAGAATAACAGCACACCTTCCACTTACTTTGACTACTCTTCTCGTGATAACTGGAGATGTGGTGTTAAACACTCTTGTTGCCAGTAAGAAAGCAAGATAGAAGACAAATTTTGACTTCATAAAGCAAGTATGATTTGCAGTCATCTGCAGAACAGCATGAAACAATACTCTATGCTTCTTTCATGCTTTGAAAAAAATCTGAAAAAAATCCCAAGCTTCAGTTCAAAAATTTAATTCTACTAATTCTAATTTGTATGCTATTTTTAATTATACTTTTTAACTCTACAGATAAAAATAATAAATTGTGAATCGATTAATCTTCTGTGGTTCAGGAAGTTTAACTAAATATGAGTTAAAAAAAAGTGCCACCAGAAATTAAACTCAGACTTCAAAATAATTATCCCAATGAAAAATGAGATTCCTAAATAAACCTTTGTCTCATTGTTACAAAACTCCTTTTCCTTCCCTTCATTCATGTATATAGCTGCTGGGACACAGTGTCATGCTGCAACTTGTTCCAAGAGATAACTACATGAATCTTTCTGTTTCTGTTAGAAGTGAGGAAGAGCTGTACCTACGCTCTGGAACAATATGCCCTGCAGGGAAGCTGTCTGGGCAACCCTTCCAGGTGGCACAGGAACAAAAGAGAAGTGTTTTCCACCAACTTTCTCTGGATGAGCATTGCTTCTCTCAGGTGCCTAACATTCTGCCTGCCAAGCCTTCATCTTCCAAGTACGTGACAAGCCCTTGTGCCACGGTGAGCAGAGAGTAGGTCAGCCAATGGGATTTGGTCAGAAATGCCGCAGAAAATATTTAATAAAGTTAAACAAGGATGAATTTCCATGAAGGAGGGGAGAAAAAAAAAATACAATTTGGAAATGTAAATAAATATCTGAATTAAGAAGGATCACCAGATAACTATAAGGCAGATCCTTAAGTGGTGTTATATTTGGAACTGAAACCTTGTAGAAAAGAAAAAAAGAATCCTACTCCTGCTGGCATCAAGATTAAGATACTTAGCATCTGTGCACACAGATCTACAGCACACTGACAATATTATCCTCTGCATTTCAAGAATATGGTACTCATTTCCTCAGAGTCATCATCAGAGGCAGAATTCAAAGCATTTGGCTGACAATACAATGCTTGCCTGCTCGAGTAAATAGCTCTAGTCTGTTTTCAGAATTAAGTGCATACAGTAGTTTAAATTTGGTATAAGATCCCTAAAACCACAGCAGATAAGAAACCATTAGAGAAGTTCTTAGATTAAACAGATGCTCCTTCAATTGTCTGAATGGCTGACATTGGGAAAGAAGAACAGATACATAAGGAGTGGATATTAAAGATAAACTTTACTCTCAAGGGAAGGGGTGCTTTCTTCTAGGGTCTATGAAAAGTCAATTAATGAAGTGACTGGACCCGTTTGTCTCTCTTTATAGCCCCTAAACTGTATCCCAATTAGACTGCAACATTTTCCCTACAAAGATCCAATTAGCACAGCTTCCTGCATCCTTACATTGATATACAGTCAAGGTCTTCATGTAATTATGAACAAGTTCTTCCCTGAGGATTTGTCATCTCTTTTCTTCAAATAATTTCCTTAAATACACATGACTTTAGTTGGCAGAATAATTCTAGTAACTAAACTCAAGCGAGGTGCATTTCTTTTCTTTTTCTAAATAAGCACCTCCCTGCCTTTTGGAGGAATCCTTCAAGAATTGATCATATGCTGATAGAAACAGTAGTTATTCAGGCTCAATAGCAAAGAAAATTCTTTATGTACAGACAAATAAGTATTGTGAAAATTTGGGCAGTTGAGAAGCGAGAGTGAGAACACAACAGAGAAGGAGAAATGTTAAAGTAACAGGCTGGAGAAAATGGAAAATGTTTCATCACCTGGGAGACAACAAAAATGAGGAAAAAGAACATGAGCAGCTACTAATGCTAATTTGCCCCATCCCCAGGTAAAACAGATGCCCAGCATACCTGAGGGACCATAGGTTGTAACTGTTGAAGACACAGACATGGCCCTGCAGAAGACAATTCATCCCTCTCTGACTAGAGAGCTTGGACAGCCTGCTCATACTGAACACCTCCCGTTTAGGTTACTGATGTGCCAAGTCCCTCCGGTATCACTCATCATATGACAGACAGATGTTTACATCTGCCTTGCTTAGAAACAGACATGTTGAGCTACAGAACATCTTCAGTGGTGCAATGAGATTAGAAAAAACAACACTGTTATACTGGTGGGACACATTTCCTTACAGACTGAGGAAATAAGCTACACAGTTCTACCCAGGCCATGTTGCAGTCTAACCCAATTTAAATACTTGCTGTCACAAAATCACAAACTCTGGAGGTCATCTGGTCCAAACTCCCACTCAAGCAGGGCCTCCTGGAGCTGGTCTAGTCATTGTACCTGCACAATGATAATATCTAACCAGCACACTGTAGGCTTTGTCCTTCAGATTTTTTACAGTAAACACATAGCAAATAATATGTACACCACTGGTTCACCTTCCTTTCCTTTAAATCTGTATGCGCATCATCCTGGGAAACCCACTGCTGTCCCTCCCACTGCTTTTCCTCAGCACTGCCCACTCCCACTGGATAAGAAAAGCCTTTCCACCTCCACCTTCCTTTAGGAAGCATCGCCAGATGCAGGAAAAGGGGAAGGCCACCTAAAACAGCCATGACTGCCCATTCCCTGCTTTTTTGAGCTGGATTTTATGTGCATTTTCTTCCTGCTTCAGCACATAGCAGAGAGGATCTATCTGCCCAGAACCAGCTGTCACAAGCTTTTCTGCTGCTGAACCAGGCTGGTAAGTCATTCACATCCTCCCCAGATGCTTCTGTTTTCTGAACTAATAGGAACCACATGTACCACTGCCTCTCTCTGAAGACCTGGGCCAGCACATAAGAGAGGGGGGCAAATTCTCCATTCAACTTCAGGAGCTTGCTCGCATGCAGGAGCAGGGTTGTACAGAATACCTCACAAGCGAAAGTGCTAACAAAGAACCACTCCTGAATCACTGCGACCAGTGCACAAAGGTAATAGCCCCTGGTGAAAATCCTTCACACTTTTCAAAGGTTTTAATCCTTTTGAAGTTCTAAAGAGCATCACAGCATGTTTGATACTTGAAGTAACAATTAAGCACTACGTGCAGCAACTTTACCTATAGCAGTAAGTGAAATAGCCATGCAATTTAAGACAATGGTAATAAATAGTGCCCTGTTTGCTCACTGAGTTTTAGCACAGAAGTCAGTGTTTATTGTAAGGGTAATAAATAAATAAATCTAAGATTTCTCCTTTGCAAAGTATTGTTCTCATATGTTTCCAAATATCAAGACAACAATGGTAAATGTGCAGAATATCTTCAGTCAAACTTTGTAGTAAATAAAACTGTTGTAAATAAATTGTTGTAATAAAAAACAGGTACAACCCTTGCCCTGCTTTAGAAGTACATCTCGGAAATTGGACAGCTCTGCTGAAGTCATCATAGAACAAGATTTTAAGATGCATCTAAAAACCCATAAACCAAACTGCTCTTAATATGCCACAAAAGTATTGTTTATCCACGTGTATGCATTGAAACATCTGATGTGGCACTTTCCCATTTATAGGGAAGGCCAACCCTGTTTAGGGAGACCACACACTATGTCACATTTAGCACCTGTTAGGAAAGTTTCAACATGATTTTAATTATTTCTAAGATCAGTAAATCCCCTTCTGCCTCCTTGCTGGAAGGGTTTAAACTAATTAAAATGCTGTATCACATAAAGTCTTTAAGCCCCTAGAAAGCTTCACTTTGCATCCTAGTCAGCAAATTCCTCGCCTTTTCACTCTCCAGCCACAGCCTTGGTCATAACAGAATATGAAATGTGGTTTCACAGGTAGCATAGTACTTAGAATTTAATCCAGAAGTCCCTACATTGCTGTCAATACCTATGCTGAATTGCTTTCACTAACTATAGAGCTGTCCTGCACTGTCAGAGAAACGAAGAGAGAGCAGGTTGACCACCGGGCTGCAGTGACACCAGACATCAGCTCTTTCAGCATTTCTATCTAAAAAGCCGGGAACATGAACTTGGTATCTATATGGCTGAAAATCTGCTGAGAAACTTGCACATCCAAACCCAAACAGCTTCATTCATGTCAATGTACCATCTTCAGAAGCCACCTTTTTCTGGGATCCTGCCCACCTGAACCCTCAGGGAAGAGCCCTCACTCCATCTTTGGCTCCAAGTTCAGTCCACCTTGAGACACTGATAAATGAGGCTCTGATGTTGTGAGTAGATGGACATGAGGGAAATATTTCAGCTATGTCTTCATCCTTTACTAACAAGGGTTTGATATAAACTGAAGATAGTTTACACTAGAAGAACAATACTTGAGGACCATGCCTGAGCACAAAAAGTGTCAGATGCTTCCAGAATACTTCTGCTCCAATTCATGGTGGAGGTCTCAAGTTTTCAAGACTATATTCCATAGAAATCAGGTGATTAACTTGCATGTACTCAAAAATATAGATGTAAGTAACTCTGCAGTTCTCCAGCACTCCTTAAGGAAAAAAAAATTAAAGAAAAAAAGAGGAGAAAAAAGAAAACAACCTGCCCATAATCTTTCTGTGAAAGCTTTCATGTAAAGAGATACAAACACTGTAGTTGAGTTTTGTACTTTTGCAGGAGGAAGAGGAAAGAATTTGGACATAGCCCTGGCAATAGTCATTTTTCAGTAAAAAGTTATCCCAGAAAAACATTGTATTGCCAAACATCTTCCATACAGATGCATGTTTGCATTGTTCCTCTCTTGGGTTTCAGGAAACAGTAAGTAATGCTGTGGCAAATACCCAAACACAAGGTGATTTTATCACAGAGAGAGACTCCTCTGTGTCCCTCTGTTCCAGTCAAATGGCAGCTGGGAACCGCAGAGAATCAAAGCAGAAATCCTGCACTGCTGTCTCCAATATGACTAATGAGAATGACAAGTTAAACAACAGATGGGGCTTCCACAAAGTGGCACATGGTCAGAGAGGCAACTCAGTGGCAGCCCAGCACCACCACTTCCCCCACAGGTGCCCTCACAGGGTTATCTGCTTATTAGGATAGAACTACAAGCTGTCATGTGGCCTCTGTTTATGGGAAGAATAGTGATGATGCACTTATATATATTATTTTTTTATTTAACTCTTTGCAACTCAATACCAGGGAAATGTTAAAGCCACTTCCATGAGAAAATAAAAAATAGGTTAATAATTAAGAACAATATAGCTCAAAGTTAAAATGTTCTATCTGGTTTTAATATGATTTCTGTAACTTTTTTACTGAATTGTCATTCTGATAACAATGCACTGGAAAAACAGTGTTCTCTTTCCTACACCACAAAACCTGTTGGCTTCTCTCATCCCTTAAGTTTATAGCCAGCTTAGAAATTGTAGCTTTCATGATGTGCAAAGTGTTCTCTGAACATTTTCACTGTCTGGCTTTATTTCAGGGCATTAATCTATTGTCAAATTGTATCCTCACAGGCAATGACAAAAACTCAGAAGCTAATTACAGTTAATTTCATGACACCCTACTCAATATTATATCCAAGAATGGTCCCCTTCAAATTGGCAGGAAAATCCTTGCTGAACTCCAGGGAACCGGGATTCCTCTTCAGATCAGAGTTAGAGACTGGGCTGATGGCTTTGTTTTTTTGGGATGGTATTTTGTGGTTTTGGTTTGTTGGGGTTTTTTTGCGTGTGTATGTGTGTGTGTGGGCTGTGGTGTTTGTGGGTTGTTTGTTTTTGTTTTGTTTTGAACCTAGAAGACCATGAAGAATAAGGATTACAGAGCAAGTGGCGAGTGTCAACTACAGTAGAAATGTCTTTAAAGACCTACACAATATTTCTTAACAGAGATAAGGTAAATACTGTTACCAAAAAATTGCTTCAAAGACTTGTGGCACACAAACGTTGGTGTAAAATCCTTTACATGAAGCAATCCTCAGAAGGTTATCCTTGCACACCACAAGTTTTCTAAAATATTCTGCAAAATGTAACAGAGAATTCCACCTGGGCTGAAAGACCATACATCTCCCTAAGGCTGCTTCAACGCCTGCAGTACCAAGAATTACTCAACCTGTGTCTGAATGTGAGCTATATCCTTCTGACATTTGTCAACAACTGGAAAATCTATTATGTGACTGGAAAAAAGAAAATGTGGACTTGAGCAACTGGGCTGCTTTGTGCCCAAGTTTCCACATCAGCTGCATTTTATCATTGTTATATTGAGTGAAATGCTACCTGACTGCAAAAATTTCACAGGTCTTCAGTGCAAGAAATACTTTTTGTAGCCTTTATGAGGCTCTGAAAAACAAAAGATGCATGACTTAGTTGCAGAATCTTAATGCTAGAGATGAGACAGGACTGAATCTGATAAAATAGGTAAGTCCTTTGGCAAGGTAATGATCAAGCAACTCAGTAAATACAGCATTACCTCCCTTCAGTTGTACACACTGTGTGCACCAAGCATTTAACAGCTTGGCTGCTGTGTGTACTGACGACAATACCGGTGCAGAAGGCAAACACTGATCTAAGGTTCCAAACTTGTCTGTTTCTGACTGACATAAAAATTGGGATAATAAATAAATAAAATTAAAATAAATAAAAAAATCGACACCGACTCCAGAGACGAGTTACACAAGATCAAGACTGAAAAAATGAGTTTGCCAAAACTCTGGGAAACTGAACACAGCTCTGTTGAGGACTTAATATTTATGGACACCTTCCGTTCTGGCCACAGCGCCCCAACTAACTCAGATCAAACTTAGTGACAGGCCTGCGTTTCCTGCTGAATGCCCTGTCTGTCTGCTTGGCGGAAAAAGCATTTCACAACCCCCAGAACACTGGCTCTAAAGCTCACTGGTTTAAGGTTACATTGTGACCTCTCCTTACTCAGAATACAACTGAAAATACCACTTGTTTTGGCAAGAAAAATGAAAGATTCAGCGTAATACGGGTGAGCAAACCAACTATTAACATCTCAGCAGGAGTCGTTCAGGGATGCACTTCAGTCTCCTCACATTTGATATCCAAGATTGTTTCAGTCTTGCCTGAAATTTCTTTTCCCTTCCCACTCCCACAGGAATTATTTTACTTTTCAACGAATGAGATCCAAGTTAAAGAAACCAAAGAAAGTCAAACACACCACAGCTGGGCCTTAAGAAAGCCTCCTTGAACATATGTCTGCAAACCATAATCCTTACTTGCAAAAAAGCAACCTCAAAAGAAAGAACTTCAACTTCAGACACGTAAGGCTTCCCTTCTTCATCTCTCCCCTTTAGCCACAGACTCCCTAGAAGCAGATATGATGGTTTGCTGGTACTGATTACAACTGTCTCTCTTAAGAGACAGGGTTGATGGACTAGGAATTGATTCCTACTGACTCAGGAAGACCATTAAGAGTTCACAAGCTCACAGTTCAAGAAGTCAAGGCAATGAAAGCAAATACATTTTTCTACAGCATCTTTTACCTTTTTATTTCCTACCTGCCTGCCCAAGTTGAACATGTAAAGCAGCTTCCCATAGGAACTGATAGCTCTTTATCAAAATGGGACTGCAGTCTTGAGCAGGGTTATCACCTAGCATTTCCTCTCCAGCATACAAGGGATCTAGCAATACATGGTGTGTAACAGATACTTTTCCTGCTTTTCCTCTCAGAAGGAGGCCTAGTTGAGCACTGACTATGGCATTTCCTTTAATGAAGTATTTTTAACTTTTAACTCTGTTAGATGTTTGGATAGAAAATGAGGTGCAGGTAAAATCTTTCTCACTTCTTAAGTTTTCATTTCAGAAATTATGGACAGAAATTTCAAAAGTTTCACAAAGTAATTGAGCTCCTTATTGTAGCTACAAAATACAGCGAATAATATCTAGTTTAATTCCTCTATTAAACATACATATATTCACACATTTTTATATGTATATACACAAACACAGAAACTGTAGTCCCCATTGAATTTCTGAATGCATAATTAGTTTGACATCCAAAATAAGACAGGATAAAATCCTCAATTCATAGCATAGATATAAAAATAAAACCACTGTATTGCACAGAAATAAGGGGGTTGCAGTGCAGATTAACCAAATCAGCCCGTTCGCCTTTTACCTGATACCACTGTAGATACAGGTAACACTTGCTTCTCCTGCTGCTGTTTGATGAAAGAAAAGCTCCTCCATTCAGATTCCTTCCATAGCCTAAATCTGATTACTTTTCAGCAAGCCCCCAACAATTTATGAAAAATACACTACAACCCCTAGCTTTCCTTTAAGGCTGCCAATTAACAAAACAGATCTCTGCTGCTGGGAATCAGCATTAACTCCTGCACCGGGTGCTGCTGATGGAGCTGGGCTCATTTGTGGCAGCTGCCACCTGCCTCACCACTTTAATCCAGGTCAGTCAGTGAAGATATTAACTAAATGCTGTTAATAGTTACGGAGGAAACCAAATAAAATATTGTCATTTAAAATATATCCCATAAATCCAAGATACAGCAATGTTTCCCACGTCTTCTAGCTTGATTTTAGCCCTTGTTTGCTTAACAAGCTCTTCTCACAAGAAAATGGCAGCTCACAGGTAATGCATTTGAAACGTCTTTTCTGCCTTGTATTTTTCCATATAAAGTTAAGTCAGAGAACAAAAAGAAAAAACCAAACATTTTAATTTCACTGTCACTTGACACATGCACCATGCCAGAGGAGGATGTGGTGGTGACAGAGAAAGTTCTGGAACACTCCCCTCAGGTCTCACTGCAGGGGAGTCAAGGCCCTGCATAGAGGAGTCGTGCATGTAGGTAGTCAAAGGCTAAAGACTCAACATGTGTCTTCATCAGGAGTTACCAAATCCTGTCTACCTTTGGTTAGCTTTCTCCTAGGAAAGCTTCCCGATTTTCTCTTTTAACAGAATGCTGGCAGGTGCCATGAGCAGATGTACAGACTGACAAACACCCACCATTACAGTGCCTATCACGTGTCACATAGTGTCTGATACAGATACAGCACTGGGAAGCTGGATAAGCCACAGAGCACATACTCACCCTCCTTCACCTCCAGGCCAGCGGCAGCCAGAGGCTCAGCCCATCTTCCAGCAGACTTCTGCAGTAACACAGCTTCAGGGTGACCAGCACGAATTCCTCCATGGGCGGGAAGCAGCCAGACATGTGAGCTCAGCTCTCTGAGAAGCTTTAGTCCAACCATCTGTGCCAAACTGCTGAAGCTAGAGCACACCCAAACCCCATCTCCAGGTAACCTGGACCCCTGTCCCTGCTGCTTGTCCAGATATGGCTGCCTCTTCATGGTCTCACTAAGGCTGCTGGGCCGCAGCTGCTGGGAGGGTGGCTCCAACCCCCTGCACCAGCTGGGGCAGTGGCTCCCAGACACACTTGCAAATACATTTCTGTGGCTGGAGGTGCAGCTGTGTATCTATCAGTGTATCTACACAGGCTTTCCCTGTGTTACAAGCCAGCCTGGAAATGCAGCAGAAATGCTTCTGAAGGCTTCATCTTCCCCAACCGCATTTCAGGTGCTGAGGGAAACAGTAAAAGAGGTCTAAAAAGTGAAGCCCATTTTACTGCTTACTGCTGTGCGAGTTCCTCAGGGGTCTGTTAATCTCCTCAGGGGTCTGTTAATCTCCTCAGGGGTCTGTTCTGGGTCTAGTGCTGTTTAACATCTTTTGTCAGTGACACAGATAATGCCATTGAGTGCACCCTCAGCGAGTTTGCCAATGACACTAGGCTGTGCAGTGCAGTGGAGTCATTTGAGGGATGGGATGCCCTCCAGAGGGACCTTGACAGGCTTGAGAAATGGGCCAGTGCAAACTGCATAATGTTCAACAAGTGAGAGTGCCAGGTCCTGCATCTAGGTCAGGCCAATTCCAGGCACAAATAAAAACTAGGTACAGAGCGGGTTGAGAGTATCCATGAAGAGAAGGACTTGAGGGTGTTGATGAGAAGCTCAACACGAGCTGGCTGTGCACTCATGCAGCCCACAAGGCCAACCATATCCTAGGATGCATCAGGAGGAGTGTGGCCAGAAGATCAAGAGAGGCGATTCTCCTCCTTTTCTCTGCTCTCATGAGACCCCATCTTGAATATCACGTCTAGTTCTGGTGTCCTCACCATAAGAGGGACATAGATGTGTTGGAATAAGTCCAAAGGAGGGCCACAAAGATGATCCAGGGCCTGGAGCACCTCTGCTATGAGGATAGGCTGAGGAAGCTGGAATTGTTCAGCCTGGACAGAAGGAGACTCCAGGAAGACCTTGTTACTGCTTTCCAATACCCAAAGGGAACCTACAGGAAGGCTAGAGACAGACTTTTCACAAGAGTGTCCAGTGACAGGACAAGGGAAAACGGTTTTAAACAGAAGGAGAGTAGGTTTAGACTGGATCTTAGGAAGAAGTTCTTCAGTACGAGAGTAGTGAGACTCTAGCTTGTCCAGAGAAGTTATGGATGCCCCTTCCCTGGAGCTATTCAAGGCCAGGTTGGATAGGCCTTGAGCAACCTAGTATAGTTGAGAGGCACCCCTGCCCATGGCAGGGTGGTTGGATCAGACAGTCTCTGAGGTCCCTTCCAACATGAGCCATTCTATGATTCTCCAACCAGTTAATCCTTGGATAAACCTTGGCTTAACTTTACTAGTTACTGAAAAAACTGGTCAGCCTTCCTATTTTTCAGTGCCACCCTGGCAACGGGTGAGTTCCTGCCAGCTTCAGTGGCAAACAGATGGTCCATTCAAACACTACAATGACCCTCATTGTGGAGAACTCTGCCTCACTGCCTGACATGGTTATCTTCAAACTATTTGTGTCGGTGAAAGAAGCACTATCAGCCTCATTTTTTCAGATGGGGAAATAAATCAGGGTGGTGCAGAGACAATAAATATAATAATGTAAATTCAACATTTACACGTATGCAACAGGTTCAACTGATCATAGCCCTCTCCCTTTAGAGAATAAACTAATGCCCTTTACAGAAATCATGTCTGGTGGTCCGCTAATCAAAAGTATTGCTCAAACGACCATAGAGGTCCAGGTCTAGTTGTTTGGGGTCTTTTTCTTTCAAATCAATTTTCTGAATTTCGCCCATGACAGCTGAAAAGACCTTCCTGCTCATTTCCAGAATTAACAGGTTTGGTCATGTAGGAAGGGCTGTAAAAGGGGCTGAAAGCAATGAGCTGCTGTAACAAGCCAAACCAAGTATCAGGATATACAGAAGCAAATGCCACACAAGGTCAAGCAGGTACTTCTAAATATCTCTTCCTGGCACAACGCCTGCATCTCATGTTCAGTGGCTGTTTTGCCACATTCTCAATGGCATCAAAATGTCACAGGTAGATTTTATAGGGACAAATCAAGTGAAACTACTCTTTAGTAAGATAGACACTTCTAAAACAGAGACACCACCAAATGTCTATGTGGTTGCACACACAATTACAGTCTTGCGTGACAAGCATGCAATTCTTGCTCAGGGATTCACAATGAATGTTTGAAACTGCCCATAGCCACACACTGATGGTATCCAAATCAAAACACAGTCTAGCAGTGCTTTTTTATGAACCCCTTGCTGCACTTAAAAGTGTTCCTGTAGATGCATTCTGCTCTTATATTTCAAAACCCACAAAATTTATTATTGCTTTAAGGCTTTGTATATAATTTTATAAGGCACTATGCAAGCTGGCCTAGCATTCTGAAAATCAACAATCCTCAACCCAGAGCCACAGTCAGGAACTTCACAAATTAATTTTCCTTTCTTCATAAATTATGCACTTCCAAGAATAGGAAAACACAAGTAAATTGCTGAATCCACTTTGCTCATTTGCCACATTTTGCTGAACACCAAAGAGTATTTCTCTTACCCGGGGGCTGAAATTTCATCAGCCACACTGATTACTTTATCCATAAATTAGAAACCTAAACTTAGTTTGGTAGGTTAACAAGTGCATCCACATTCATGCCTGTATCCTTAAGACATGTTTAGGTTACAGTATTGACAGTCAATACTGTGTGGCTGTTTTTTTGGCTCATATGGGTAGGCAATTCAAACGAGTTCATCATTAATCTGAATAAACAAGAAACATAGAGATGGTGTTTGCATGTGTGTAACTTGTGTAAAGAAGTAGGTAGCTTATCCAAGTCACATCATGTGTTACCAAGCACAGAGCTCAGATAATTCATATTCAAGTTCACAATGGACATCACTCCTGCTGATACTTCTAGAATGATTAGTTGTTTATTTTAATGAAACAAGTAAAATATTTCCTTAAAAAAAGTTATTAATGTTTCACATTCTTAGTTCTAGTGCTTCATCTACCAGTGTCACACATGAGTGGGTTACACAAACACAGATGAAGCTAGAAAAGATTACTTACTTTTTGTATCATCAAGACAGTTTGATTTGTTTCTTCTCTAAGGAACTTGGGAGTTTGTAAGAAGGAAAAGTGCTCTAAAACGAGAATATAACCTTATGTACAGAGGGAAAAAAAACCCAAACAAACAACTCAACAATAACGTCAGCCCTTCAGAGTTACTCCTTCTTGAGTTTGCACTGAATGAATGCTGCAACACAGTTTTAACTGTCACCTTATTTGCAGGATTTTCTGATCTGGAATAGGTGTAATGAGTCCACCATTATTGTGTACACTGAAACAAGACACCACAGGACTACCCTCCAGGGTGTACAAAAAATTCCGGAAAAGCTATGGACCTTGCTGTAATCTACAGTTCTAGGTACTTCAGGTAGTGATGGCTGAAGACAAGTAAATCCAAATAAGATGATATGCTTGAGTTGAACATGTCTGGAGCTGGGGTAGTCACTTCTTGTGGTTTTTGTTTTGATTTTGGTCTTTAGTTCAGGCTTTTACTACTGTAATGAAGGAGTTGCAGGCAGGGATTTAGGTATTTTATTATTACTGGATGCAGGAATTGTCACTTTCCTTTCTAAATTGTCAGCTACTCACCACTGTTGGACAGCTTTCTAATTAATTTCAGAAGTCAGTGTAGTGCTATTACTACCTAAAAAGGAGTAAATCACCCTAACACTGCCAAAGGAAAGACAGTAATTTAAACAAAGCAGTATGAGTATGTATTACTGTAACCATTTTCATAATGTGCCAGTGGCAAATTGTTAAAAAAAAAATATCACTTTGTGATTACCTGCTGTTGCAGGGGGACAATCCCAAAGGGATCAGGATCCAATGACAATGCCCTTTGCTTCACCACAAAAAAAAAACCAAACAAACAACAGCTATCTCAATTATCCAGGAAGGTAGAACTAGTAATTTTAACGGTAATGAAGCACAAGAATCCTAGTACCAGATCAAGGCCCCCTGAACTCACTTTTGCAAACATGTAAAGAGACAAATGCTCTCAGTGAAAATTACAGTGTATGTACTGGAGCAGAGACCAAAGAAGAAAAGCCACAGTGGAAGAGCTGAAGAAGGTAGTGGTCAAAATAGCCAAGGCACCATGGCTTCAGGCAGCCTGCAGCCCCATCTGCTCCATATGGCTTCAGGGCCTGCAGGGGTTAATACAGTTGACTTGTAGCTCCTTTGCAGAGACAAAACTACGGAAGTGAATGTCTGCTTGTGGATATTTTAAACAAAAAAGAAAACATATGGCCATCTGGAACTATGCTTGCTGTTTCTCCAGCTGATATGTCACAGAGAGCAGATAGCCTAGGCCTGGAGCTAAATGCAAAAATTCTATTCCAAAGAGCAATTAAAGGACAATTTATGTAACAAGCTTTCAATTTTAAAAGTTCTCAGATTAGCAAAGTAGAAGTACAAAAAAGTTGAGAATGCTCATGTATGCTAACTAGTAAAAAATCAAAAGGCAGAAAGTATCTTGGCTGTATAAAACTATAGTTTCTTACGCGTGTGAGGAATATCTCTGCAAACTATGAAAGATAACTTAAGACTGAATAATTAAAAACAGCCTTTTCTCTCCCAGATGTAATTTTGTGGTTCTACACATAGACCAGTAATGAGTAAAAAATAAAACAGAAGAATGGGTTTACTTCAGGAGGCTAAAAAGATCAGTAATTTTCATTTATAAAGTCAGGAATTTCATTTAAAAAATGTAATCATGTGGATTAAAACCACAGGTATAATAAGCAAGCACATCCATGATGCGTATTTGAAATTCCAAGTGCTGAAACATGCTGATAAATGTTTCACAGTGCAAATCCACTAGATAGTCTGGGCCCAAATGCAGAGACAGTGTATGCAGTCACAATCCCACCAACTGCAGAAACCCAGCAGGATCAGCTGTGGCTTGCTTGGGGCTGGAGCTGTGCACTCCCCAAGGACAGAAAGACCAAGAGAGATCTTAAGAAGCCATCTAGTCCAACCTCTGCCAGAGGATGAACTGTCCCTTAAACACTGCCAATGTTTAAAGTCATCTTTGTTTAACTTTCGCTTTAAAACTCATGTAAATGGTTTTATAATGTTCTCAGGAAATGTATTGTAGGGCTTTGCAAAATTACCATCAGGATTATTTTCTCCTAATGCCTAATCTAAAGGTAGGCAATTACTTCTTGTCCTACAAACAGGGGATGTGGGGAACAAGGTTTCAGTTGTATTTTTTTACTGTATTCTCTGCAATAGCTTTTTATGAATGTGAATACTCATTTAGTCATTGCTTTTGCAGACTAAACAAATTCTTTCAACTTTTACACACACAATGATGTTGTCTAGCACTCTCAATCCTTCTTGTCTCTCTCCACTGGACTCTTTCCAATTAGCCCCCAATCTCCTTGAAGTGTGGTGCTTGAAACTGGATATACCATTCCAGCTCAGACCTCATTAGACCTTATTAGGCCTAATTAGAATAAAAGGTTATTTCATGTGAATTTAATAGGAAATATTTATTCAGTCTAGTATGAATTTGCTTTTTCACAAGAACATGACATTATCGACCCATGGTTAGCTTGCCACTCACTGGAGTCTGCACGTCCTTTTCCCCAGAATTACCACAACTAGCAAGGTCTCCTCCCTTCTCTGTTTGTTGCTTACTTCAATACTTTCTGTTTGCCCTTGATGAAGCAAATCACTAATTTCAGCAATTAATTTGAATAACTTCTTGTTCTAACCAATTCCTCCAATACACTTCCAGCCGCTCTTGGCAATAAGTACTTGTAAATGAAGTAACTATTGCATAATCAAATCTATTTTATGAAGTATATCGATTAGCACAAAACTGACCTAAATAAAGACCTCCTTATTACACCCTCCTAGGTGACAGTGAATTGCTAACAACAACCCTAAGAACAACTGACTCTTGTAGATCCATTTAAAACTATGCTTCCTGCAAACAGTCATGAAAAGATCAAAACCAGTCTTTACCAAAAGCCCCTCACCAAAATTAAGATGCATCAGCTTTGCAGCTTCTCTGTTCACAAGTCAGTTATTCTGTCACAGAAGGAATTAGTTGATAGGATTTCTCTCATATGGTATTTCTCCTCTTCTCTCAAATGGTGTGTGAAAAAAAGAGAACTCTGGAATTGAAAAAGAGGCATAGAAAATACTTTCCCTCTGAATGAACATTAAAAGCAATTAAAAAGTGTTATTTTGATTTGTGAAGATCTTAAGAATAATAAAAACCATGCAGATGACAGCAAAAACTCAGAATTAGTTCTGAACGTTTGCATTTTGTTCAGGGATATCTCACAGTAATGATTGCATGTCTGAAGATATATTTAAGAAAATTCTTGAAAAAATGGACAACACTAATTTATGAACTCTCTGTACTTCATGAGGAGTCATGGAGTCAGGCTAAAATCAAATGTAACTCTACACATTTGCTTTCTTCCAGTCTACTGCACCTATTGCCTACTGTTGTTAATAGGTAAACCTCACGTTTACTATGAGATGCTTCAGTCATATGGACACATACTCCTTCACATCAGCCCAGTTTTTAAATCTTTGTTAAGGTGACTGTACTTCCTGCTTGCTTATAAGCTTAGGTCACTGTCCCACATCAGTCCAAAATTAAAGCCCCAGTCAAGAGTTACATATATTGTTGCCATATGAGTCCTCCTTTTCATAGCCATAACCTGGTCTACGTTATCTTACACATGAAATGGGTCAAGGGAACATGCAGTTGTCCTTATCCAACTGTACTTGCTTTTACAGAAATACTCACTTCTTCCAGATACACTCACTGCACCTAGATTAAGATTCTGAACTGAAAGCCAGTGAAAAATGGCCTTTATTCTTTTACAGACTTTGGTGAATTCTGGACTAGTCTGTTGATGAACAAATTTCTTTCCCTACCTGTTATATTTTATTGAAAACATCACTGTCCTACATACTCAGACAGAAGCAGTAGGTCTTGAATTAGTCTATTTTTATGTACAGGTTATGTTGTATAGATGATCTAAATGGTTAGTAATGGTCACATCCTGGACTAGGTTCTCTGAACATACACTGATGCCACCATGCTAGGCAACTCTTCAAAGAGAAAGAGCCAAGCTTCACAAACTTGATGGAGGCCCTGTAACAAATCAATTAAACATACATTTGTAATATATTAATCTAAACCACTTAATTTCATTGGTCTAATTTTTAATAGTGTACTTGATGTTACAAATAAAATATAATATTAAATTTATAAAGTTTTCACATTTCCATGTAAAACCAACAATAGGTGTAAAGTAAAAAGAGCTTCATGAAAGCAACAGCTTTTTCTTTAACTTCAACAACACTGATTTTATAAGAATAGAGACATGTATAAACATAAATATTCATAATTTTCTTTTGTACTCATGTGTGTAAATTAGTCAATACAAATATAATTTAGTATAGAAACTGTTTGTTTGGTTTTGCTACACACAGTTCTATTCTGGCATCACATACTAGTTGATTAACCTCTCACAGTGAGATTCATGCATTTTGCATCCTAAGCCCCAGTATGTCCATTGCCAGCAGTGGACTTCATGTTCAGAGATCAGATTCACAGTGTCGGCAATCAAAAAAAAATGCATCTTTTTCATATCATAATTGCCAGATGCTTAAAGGCCATGATCCAAGCCAACTCAAATCAGTGACAGTTTTCCCATTGACTTAGCTGGAATTCACCTGCAGTTTCCAGTCTATAGAATCTCATTTTAGTTTTGCAATTGTATCACAGCGTGAAGAGTTAAAAAGTGCGTAGTATCACAGCTTCAGCGTAAGAAGTAAAGCCTCTAAGTCTTTCTGGGCCTCTTTATCCTGAAAGAAACAGACAATCATGCATCAACTTAGATACGATAAATCTCTTCATTTGCCTAATACGTGCCTATCCACAGCGCTTTACTAACAACAGACATAACAGTCAACTCTAACAGCCACTGTATGTACAAAACTGCATAGGAAGTTAATTTATCAGTGGTTGGAAAAATAAAGTTTGAAGTGAAAACAAGAGCCAGATGGCAGCCCTCCCTTTACAGCTCTGTTAAAGCATTTAAAATGTTAGCCACAAATAGCCCTCTCAGGAGACCAGCAACCCTTTCAGCTTTGGCCATAAGTTTTATCATTGTACTCTGCATAAAGTACTACCTTGCCTTATACTTTACGTAATCTTGCAATCCAACTGCATGCAGTTTTTCTCAAGATATTTTTATGATGTTGGCTAATGATTTATTATGCAATTAACAAGAACTCATTGGGAAATATAATTAATGACATCGGTTAGACTGTGGTTTCAGTGCATACAGCCATACCTACCTGGAGTAACCACCATGGACTGATCACACCCTCAGAATCTTCCACAGTGGTGTTAGTGGGCTCTGCCTATGCTACTGGGCTCATAGCAGAGTAGAGACAATGGGGGAGCAAGAGGCAAGTAATCTGCTATGCTCAGAGCCAGCACTGTATTATATCTCCTAGGACAGAAGGCAAAGGGTCCTTTTTAGACTGATGTGCAAATGCACAGTTTGCATGGAGCAAACCCAGCCCACAGACTCCTTCACAGGTAACCAATGACATGTTTTGGCTATTGCATGTACAAACTGTTCAGAATGGGGTACATGCATATAAATGTGTAACCACAGGACAAAAACCTCCATTATTCTACTTGTTTTTGAAACATCTCCTGGATGTAATCCACTTGCTTTACTTGCCACTGCAAAACTTCAGGCTTGCAAAGTGCACCTTGGTTTCAAATCACATTTCTGCAAAGTGAGCACCTCATACCTGAAGGCTGGTAAGGGTCTAAAACCCAATACACGCACCTATGTGCACTTAGCAGCACAAGTCAAAGCACCTGCGCATCACAAATTTTGTGCAAGAATTTCTAATGACAGAGACCAGTATTTCTTTCCCAGATAACGCCACAGGTAATTCTGAAAGAAAATACTGTAGACAGATAGTGAAGTAATCACTGAATTTCAGGATCACTTCATTATCCAATCAACCAAAGAGCTGGAACAAAATACAGGACATTTTAAAATACATTTTACGGGTGAAGAAAATTCCTGCTTCTCTTTATTTTGGTTAGTTGTCTATAATGTCATGGAGGAATACAGAAGAATATTGAGATGATAGAAACCATATGCCAGACACGTCAAACTACATTATATTATTGGTCTGGATTAAGGCATTAATACATTAGCTGGACACTTATCTTGGAGACGCTGCCTTGCTCCCACTGGCAACAATAGGCTAAACTATCTGCCTAATCATTTATCAGAGGTCTTAAAAGGCACACACCACAAAGCCAGTAAGCTCTTGCCAAAATACTCTAACAGAAGGAAATGTCACACTGAACTCAGCATCCCTTAAACTCCATACCACTACAGGCTGCCTGGAGCACCAGCTTGTGGCTTTCAATAGAATGGGGAAACCCAAAATTTGTATTAATATGTTGATTTGAGAGAAAACACACTCTTTTTTGTACCAACTATGGTCAACTTGTGAAAATGACTCTGAACTCCATTAAAACAAAAACATAAAAAGCCAGATATTGTCCCATGCTATTAAGAAAATGAAAAAGGTTTTGTTGTATCTGGTCCTCCTCTTTTCACACTTTTCTAAGCTGAGAATGATAAAGATGCAGATTTTCTCATATCTGAAGTGTTCAGAATTTCATGGGTTGATGGGATTCTTTAGTCACTTTGTAGGATAGAGTATTTTAAAAATACACCTGCAAACAACTTTGTTTAATTATCTCTCTCCTTAGAAGCAAAGTATTATATTTGGCAATGAGCTTTAGCGAGTTGCAAAGGTCCCAGAAATACTGGGCAATCTTCCCTGAATCTTCCTCTGGGCTTAGGAAAAAGAACGAAACAAACCCGTAATTGTTCTAAGAACTAGCTGGAGAAGAAACTGCAAATGTGCAAAGCGTCCTACCTCTGGTTTGCCAGTTCTAAAGAAGACTACATCAGTAAAAGCGGGAATTATTATTGCTGCAAACCACTTAATAGGATGCATTAATTGAGCCAGCAACTTCCAGACAATGTAAGAACTGAGATGGCAACAGCACTGAAAAAAATCAGTAACGGCATTGAAAACAAAGCTGAGAATGGTGAGTGAGGGGAAATACTATATCACCAGAGTCCTTCCAGACCAAGAGGTGTGTCACACTAAAAGGAAAGAGAAGCAACAACTCTCTTCAGTGTGCCAGTCTCCAGTTTTAAGGATGAAAACTTCATTAACAGCCAAATATTGACTGTTAATGGGACAATGAAGCCATAAATCTTGCATTTGGCCAACTCTTCCTCATTGATTTCTATGTCTGTGGCTTTCTAAAAATGAATAAGGTTGTCTTTTTTTTTTTTTTTTTTTCCTTTTTTTTTAAGACAGGCAGGCTTTGATAACCCTTTACAGCACAGTAGGGAAAGGAAGAGGTTCAGTCATACGAGGAATGCAGTATATTTGTGTCAGTCCCATTTGTTCAGCCTGAGGCTTAGTTCAGTGCTGACTTGACTACACAGCCATTTTCAACCTTGACTTTCTACTGTCAAGGCTTACATTTATTAAACACATATCATTTTCAGAGTTGAATATGAGTTCAAAATGTTTTGCAAACTGCTACACAAAAGGTATTCAAATTACAGGGACAGTGACTGTGTTTTCCCCTCTCCCTATTTAGTTGCTTTTATGTTTCATCATCCACAGGGGATAAGCACAGGAAAAAAAGACTTGGGAGGCCAAGGACGGAACAAAGGAAGAGAGTGAGTTAAAAACAAAAGCAAGATGGAAAAGAGAGCTGGTGGGAAAAAAAGAATGTTTGCTTTACTGGAGGTATTCCACATTCTGACAGTTCATTTCTGCTGAAAAAAATTTACTGATAACTACATATACACACAGACATACGCATTTAAGTGTGCATGTAAAAATTAAATGGCAATTAAAGCAGAAACAAAGATAATGATTTTACCCTCCATCTCTGCTAATCGTTTCCTTATGCACTAAGCACACTCAACCCAGGCACTGCACATGTGTGCATTTGTTGACAAAAGCCCAGCTGTCAACAGAGAATGATACACCCCCATGACCACAACCAAAATGGTTATACCAGCCAACTATAACATAATTCTGAGCAACCACTGTGAAATCCCAAGCTGACATGCATCCTGTAGGGTTTCATTGAAGTCAGTGGGGCTGCATGGTATATTAAACGAGCTGGGCTGCAAGGGTGGTCCAAAGCCGTACTCTGATAAGCAGTAACAGCAGTGAGGTGCTGAGAGCCACTCATCTCTGAGAGCAGCTCCGGGAGAAATCTTTGACTGGGACAGAAAAGACCTCCAAACATGCACAAAGATCATTTATTAGAGAGTAATAGGTCTTGTGGACAATATAAAGCTATATGATATCCCTTCTCAGTTTCACGATAGATTCTCACAGATCTTGTGACTGTAGTAGGCAGTAAAAGGTGGAGGTTGGCGTAGAGAGGTGGGGGTTGGCCTCTTCTCCTTAGTAACTACTGACAGAACCAGAGGACATGGTCAGAAGTTGTGGCAGGGGAGGTTTAGATTGGATATTAGGAAGAAATTTCCCTCTTTCTGTCCAGCTGCCGCCCCCACCACCACGGGACCTACAACCCTTCTTTCTGTGCAGTCATCATTGACACAGCTTGTACACGATCATGCCCAGCCACAGACCCTTCAGAAAGATGCCTGTTGAGGCTCTCCTGCACCCTGTTTATTGACTCTGAGACAATATATTTTGAACTGCAGGAAGCTTGACTTCCCACGGCCTCTAAAAATTAGGAAACCAATTGTGAACCTCTTCATCGTTCAGTGCACCACCACCTCCTTGAATACCTCTCCCCCTCTGCCCCCGCATCATTAGCATGCTATCAGAGGAGATACATTCTGCACTGTTGATCAGTCTTGCTGCACGAAGAACTATGTTAAAACCGTGTTACCTTTTTGGGATAAACTAGTCAATTTACTCATAAATATAATAAGCTCAGCATTTATCAGGACAAACTTTATCCTTATGTATGAAACTACTACACTACAAAAATATCTTCATTATTTTTTAGAATAATTTTTGGAGGAAAAGAAAGAATAAGGAGACAATGCAAACAAGACTATTGGCAAGAACTTCAAAAACATGCAGATGGCAAATCGGTCTGCTCACTAAGATAGAGAAAAGTAGACTGTATCCTCTGAAGTGCAAGATAATGTAAAATATAGGAGGTCTCAAATTCTTTTAGCAACTCTTTTACAAATGTCTCATTTTTACCAGCATTTTATATTTTACAGTTTGAAATCTGATCTCTTTGTAATGAGGTTTTAAAAGGCCCACTTCCTGAGCTTGAAGCACTCATTCAGTGTAAACAGAATCACTAATTAAGGAAGACTTTTTATAAAGTGTATTCAAAAGATACTTTAATTTTGGGTAGCTATTAGGAAATGCTTCTTCAGCTCCACAAAAAGTATTAGCAGGAAACCAATAGCCTAGAATTCAAAAATGACACAAGTCTGAATACTTCCATTATTTTGTAACTGAAACACCATGGACTGTGCTTGGCATTCAGAGAAAAAGTGTGCATAAAATCTGAAGTAACAAATAGCCTCTGAAAATAACGATATCTTGTATTAAGCTGATGCTGAGAAAATAAAATGTTCTTTTTGATAAGAAAACAAGAACTTTTTTAATAAGGTTAGCCCAAATTATTAACATAGTTTTGATGGGCATTTTTTTTTCACAAATAGGTCATAATTTGTACCCACCACTTTAAAAGCAAAAGTGAATTCCTTTCTTCTCCCCAAAATCTTACTTAGAAGGACAGGCTACTACAACATCTTCAAATGAGATCCGCTGGAAAGATCACAGCAAGGTCTGCTACATAGCAATCTATGGTGGCTGGAGTAGGCATTTATTGGAAAATCTGTTGTAAAAAATTAAATATATACAAATGGCCTGTTGTAATAGGAACAATTGCTGGGTGTTCAAGTTTACACCCTGCCATCTCCCATCTCTCTGTAACTCCCATTACTTCTTGTGTAAACATTCAGACACAGTTCCTGTCCATTATTCCATTTACCTCCTCCTCCACAGGGGTTCTTCTAGAGTTTCAAAATGTCACTGAGGCCAAAGGCAGAGTCTTTAACTAAAGTCTCTGCTTCCTGTCATTCCACACCCATAAGAAATGAATGCCATAATGATCAATTTCTGTAATATCTAAATCTCACTCATTGATTAACACTCTGAATTGCCTTCATCTGTAATTGCTGGGAAAGAGGGAGTGGTTTTGAAATTAAGTTTTGGATTTTTTTTTTAAAATCACCAATAATTTTGTAAAATACATTCTCAGCCTCAGGGAAGTTTTTATCTGCATTTTAAGTAAAACTTTCAGCAACTCTCAGGGCAAATAGATTTGCTTTGCATTCTTCCTTGTTTGCTGTCTTCAGCCCTACTAAGACTATGCTTTTTTGTAATGGAACTGCTGCTTTTTTAGATTCACTTTCAGAACAAGACAAGAACATCGAAATGTTTATCTCGTTCTCTGCTAGGTTGTTAATCCCTTTGTGGTGAGCTTACTGTTCCTACAAACACAGAGCTCATTCTCATGCCCATGCTCATCTCCAGATACAAGAAACAAAAATAATTTTCTATTATACTTCATCTTACACCGAGACTTTAATTTCTACAATTTCCAGCCTTGAAAATACGCCCAAAATCTTTGTTATAAACAAGAAATTAGTGTCTTATTCCATTATACGCAAAGTGCTATGTGTTTAATCAAGCACGCACACCTCCACTCCTTTTGTCTTTCTACATGAACAACAAATGTTCATGTTTTCAAATTTAAATTACACTTTTCTCCTCAAATTTAAAAAAGTCACTTTTTTCATCACAGTAGTCCACCACATCTGGTTTCGACAGCACTTCATGTAGTCACACTCACCAAGGCTTTGAGCGCACTACAAAGTAATGACTCTCAGTAAGGGTAATGCAACATCTACTAGATAAACAGAGCAGCTGTTATGCACTTTACAGTAACTCACAGCAGCCCTGAACATTAGGATCTCTTTTACTGAAGGGGTAAACGTTTCCCAGGACCCTGAGGTTATCCGCCTGGACAGCAACCAGAGAAAAGCCGGACAATTTAATGTCCCATGCACCTCAGCAGTGAAGTACCACTCTACAGTATGACAGTATTTATGGCCAAGGAAGGACCATATGAGTCATTGAGGGCTTTTGTTTAGAGTAGAAAGGACAAAGAGAAAGGCCTCTGAAGTAACACTGTAACAACAGCTTCATTTTCCAGATGTAAATTGCACCAAATCTCCTGTATTTCCTCTAAAAATAATTGGAAAAATAATGAACTTAAATGTGCAGACCGATAAGTTAAAAACGTGCCAAACTATTTTCAAAAACTGGTATTAGGACATCCAGGAGTTGTTCCATCAGAACCTGTCTCTTATTTTATGATTTATTTGGTATCCTTTTTTAGGTTCATAATAGGGTTGAGACTGGCAATCTGATTTATTTTTTTCTTTATTATTTTTTCTTTAACAATAATTACCTCTGTTTGGAAGTCCCTCTAACCCCTTGAATTAAAAACATCTTCTGGAAGTGGTAGAACAGATGCACAGAAGGGATATTTGGATGTGATACAACATCCAAGACAAAAATCATCTTGCTTAACTTGAAATATGAAATTAATCCTAGACAGAGTGTCAAAGAAGTGTCTCGAGTTAGACCAGCTGAGAATTTGACCTGAGGATTAAACTGAGCTATGGGCTATTTTACTGATGCTGAGCACCTCTGGTTCCCACTGAAGTCATTGAAAACTGCATGCTCAGAAGGGATAAAAAGTAAACCATTGTCTACTAATATTTTTCATACTTAAGCTGCAGAATGATTTGTATCATGAAATTCTATACACTTCCTCAATGTGGCACATTTCCAGCAACTTTGTGTCTCAGTCTGCTCCTGATTTTATGCCTTTACACATACATGTTTCTCAGTAGAAGCCAACATTTAAAACAATAAAGGAATTCCCCTGCCTGAAGAGAGAAAACTCACATGAGAAACTATGATTACACTTGGTAATGATGGGTTTCACATGACTGTGACAACATACCACTGACAACCTTGAGATCTTGTGCTCTGACAAACTGAAAGAATTTCTCAGAGGGCTGCTGCTTTTTCAGACCACGAACCCCATCTTTTATAGGGCTGTAGTCAATTCAGGCACTTCATCAGCATCCATTTATTATTGTCTCCCTAACATCTCTTTAGTCGTATTACAGTCTCTTCCCTCCCTTAAACTAACCTGACTAAATGTTATTCCTATGAACAGCTCCAAGCCCTGAACCACTTTACTTCCAACATGCTGCCCCCAAAAATCCATAACATTCTAACACAATAACCAGAACCACACATAATATTCTAATTCACATGGGACTTGAGGTAACAGTATCAGCAGACTTTGCATTCCAGATCTCCATTTTATAGTAATTCCTTTCAGTGTGCACTTGGTTTTACTTTGTGCTGACTGCTGGGTTTTTTTGGTTTTGTTGGTTTTGGTTGTTTGGGTTTTTTTCAAATCGAATTACACACTATTGTCCCAGTGTCATAGCTTCCTGGACTTTTTTTTTCTCTGAACTTAATTCAAAACACACCTGAAGTAAATAAGACAAAGCAGATAAATATGTGATATCTATCAAATTATTCAAGAGGATAAATCATCTTGTCTTCTTCAGAAGGACAAAAGATCTTTGGGACCCATTTGCTGCTCTTTCTTCAATTCACAAACCACTATCATTCTCAGTACCACCCTGCTTGCCAGAATATACCCACCTCTCACATTACTCCCAAATTCCTGCTCTCACCTCAGGGTCCCCCCTCCTTTACAGGTCTGCTGGTACTTGTGAGGAGACATTCTTTTTACCAGGGACTAAGCTCCTTCAGGACACACTGAACTCAATCTCATGTTTAGGTAGATGACACTGGACTTTAGAGGCAGGATTCACCTCCCATGACCTCCAGAGTCTAGGAGTCAGGTGTCTCAGGTACACATCTTACACATTTCTTCACATTTAGTCTCTCTCTGCCATCAGGTGGCAGAGAGAGGCAGGATGGGGCACCTGGATACATCTATCTGCATAGGGGGAGCATCAGCAACCACCTTTGGTCACCAAAATTTTGCCTAGCTATTGTTATCCAAGATGAATCCAAATCTATGCTATCTCTATATGTTCTTCAGGAGTCTTTATGAATATGTTGAATGACTTCCAGTTTACTAAACACACAGTCTTCTGCCGACCAGAAGTTTCTGAGATATATATTTGTTTGCAATTTTACCAGGTAGCTTCAGAGTTCATTGCAAGGTTACCTGGCCTTTAGTAATTCCCCAATACCGGAAAATAAAAAAATCCTCACCAGCACAGTTAGTGAAGATGCATACAAAATGGGCTGAATTAAAGAAATTTCAGTGGTACGTTCTCACCCTTACACCATTGGTCTTACCTTAAATGCAAAGATGAAAGTACCAAATAACAGATAATTTATAGCAGTCTTTCCTCTGTTCTGTAATAGGCAAGCTGAAGGTACATTTCAACAGTAAGTAAAGAATAAAGCAGTGTTAAGAGATTATTATCATATCAGTCATATCTGTATCAATACATACTTAAAGCAAGACTCAAGCAACAATTGCTTAATTTACAATTGGTACATACTAGAACTTGGGTCAAAAATAAAGGTCACCCAGAAGCAGCTGCTGGTGAGGCATGCAGTGGTCTTTCTTCCCAGCAGGAACACTTGACATAAACATGCTAGTGCTCCACACACGGCATTTATTGTCAATCAAGTTACAGTGCTATTTTTTGGTCTTTTTCCTTAACTTCAAAGAATTAAATGGGATAGGGACAATTCATCTCTGGAACCACCTCTTTCTCTCCCTACCACATCTGTTGCACTCAAAGGGGGTCCCTTAGGCTGACAAAGCTCAAGTTTGAACTTGTCGCGCTCTAGGATGGTAAAGCGTTTCCAGTTATAGGTCGGTAATTATGGAACTTGCTTCTACATGAGATCAGACAGTGAACCTTCTTGCCATAACTTGGTTTATATTTGAGAAATTAAATGACTTAAAAACTCTGAAATATCTGTAGAAATTCTGCATCTACATACTAAAAATACTCTAAAGAGCCTAAGAAGGAATCTAATAATCTCTTAGAATAAACTATGTTTCAGCAGCTGTAACTGAAAGAACTGTGCCTTCTTAACTGCACTGTGGTTCAAGACAAAGGAAATCTTGAATAAGATATATATAACTCCTATAAGCTACCCTGGAGGCCTTGATAAGAATCACAAACCAGAGGCTTTCAGGAGCAGAGACAGACACTGTGGGACAAAAATCCAGAATGCTTTCAACTGAGAAAAAGTCAGTCTGGGTCAAAATCTCAGCACACCAGAGTGGCACACTCAACTCCTTAGGCTTAGGATAGTCTAATGAAATGGGTTGAATTACAGAGAGTGCACTTTGACTTCTAACAGCCACTGACACAGATAAGTCCCTGACAGTTTCCCAAACAAAGATTTTTTTTATATTTTTTTTTTAACGCTCTTGATACAAACAACTGTAACGAGCCAACCTAGAGTGGAGGAAAAAGGAAGGTTCTGTCTTGAGAGTAAAAAGTGAAACATTATGTTATTATTGCCAGTGCAATAATGGGTGCCAAAGAGAAGACAGTTGTCACAAGAGAACAAGTTATCAACTCTCAATACCTACCTCATTAGTAACTGAGAGAATTGACAGTGCAGAATCACAGTACTTCAGCGCATTGTTTTTCTGGCCAAGATCTTTATAGCACTGAAAAGAAACATTTTGTTTGCAATCAGACCAGTGTAAGAATACCAGAGCCCACAAATCATTATTTTTTAAAAGAACTTGGTTACCTTTGCCAAATACACATAATTGCATTTGGAATATCCTGGATGCATTTCTTCTGCCTAAATAATAAAAACCAGGAAAAAAGTAGATATAAAATTTGTGTGATGAGATTCATGTCGTCTGCAAAACATTTTTAGTAAAGCACTAAGCTTCCTCAAACATCAGACTAAATCATCCCTACTATGTGCACTGCTCAGCACTTCAGAAGACCAAAAAAAAAAAAAAAAATCTAACCAAAAAAGCCTCCTAAACAAACAAAACAGACAAAAAAAAAACAAACAACAAAACCCCCACACAACCCCCTCAAAAACAAACATAAAACAACAACAAAACAAACACAAAAAGCAAAACAAACAAAAACAACCCCCAAACCACAAAACAAAACAAAAAACACCAAAACCAAGAAAACCCAAACCTCAAATCCTAAACCAGGCACATGAGGTGCTGATACTGACCACAAAAATGTTCTGTACTACTTCATCTCCTCTCTCCTTAACTTCTTTGTAAAGATATCAGATGATTCTGTAGAGTATCTATTAGATTCACTCACACAGTGGGTTGGAACACAGTGCTCTCTATAGATTATTAATATTTATCTTCTCATCAAACAAATAACCAACCAACCATTCACACTTCATGTAATGGGCAATGAACTGTTTTCATCAACTTTATAATTTTTTCTTTCACAGACCCATATCTTCTAGCTCCAGGTTCACCTTCTTTTCATATTACCATCTTCTGAAAAAAGTTCAAGATTGTCTTCCTTTTAAAACACATCAAGGATGCAGAAGCTTGAAAGATGAGTAAAAACCTTACCAGTTACCTGCTAACCAAGAAGCAGCTTTAATCAACAAGCAGCTTTTGGAAGAGAAAAATTTCATCAGTGAAATTTATAGTAGCTGTAAGCCTTGGGTCAAAACAATGCTGCTTTTACCACAACTGTGTATTAGTAAGCCATTGAAAATGAAAGCCAAACAATTGTCTTTTAGACAGTAATTTAATTTGTGTTGCAGAAGATGACTTAAAACCACAGTTACTCTGCAGCTCACCACAAAATGCCCTGAAGCTAAAGCAAACATTTAAAATAATTTCTACCACTTTTGGAGTTTGACCTTAAAGATAAAATCTATTCAACTGGGAAGACAGTAAGGTATTGTTCAAAATTCAGGAGATCTTTCTATCTTTAAATAGACTAAAAACATAAAACAAGCTATTGCATAGTGAAGAAAATACACTTGTCCAATTCCTTTGAGAAACTGTCTGAAAGTAATTGTAATGATGGAAGTTCACTCTTTGAATTCAGTCAACTGTATTTTTCAGCTCCAGAAGTAGACATGATTCATACAAATGACACTGAAAGAAAAGTTTTTTATTCATGTGGTGTTTTTTCATAACTGTGCATTCAAGCAAAATGCCCAGGAACATAGACCTAAGAGATCTCTTTTATTCTGCTACAAATGTAATTTCATCGAGAAAGGCTTCTACTGAAAGTCAATTAAAAGAGCTTCAGATCAGAAACAGAGAAGTGTCACAATGACAAAGTTTTCCCGCCTTTGTTAGACCTCTTGCAAAAATGGCCAAAATCATCAGTTATTGCTATGGTTCATTTGTTTCAATGGCATATATAACTAACCTACATCCACTTCACATTCAATCCGGTAACTATTAATGATGGCGAATCACTGAAGAATTCCCTAAAACTAAAGAAAGAAGAAAGGTGCTAGCCACTCATCTCCATAGTAATTTTAAAATAGAATGAAAAAAAAAAGTTAGTAAAGAGTTCTGTGGTATTTAGAAAAGCTATGGATTTATAGCTACTGAGCATAATCTGTTGAGCAGACATCTTGACAAGAGTCACATATATAAGCTGGTACACTGTCACGCAAACCCTTGGCTAGGGCTTACCTTAAGGAAATTCTGCAATGCTTCTTCTACCGTTGAAGTTGGTGGAGTCCCAAAAAGAGCGGCAGCTACTTTCTTTTCAATCCACGACAACTGAGCTACCTATAATAATAAAAAAAAATAAAAAGTCCTTAGGTACGCTTCTCTGTTTTGAAGTAAATGTTGTCCTGTGCCACTGCACTACTTATACAGCCTATTTTGCAAAAGAACCCATAAAGGAATGTTTTGTACGATCAGTTTGCCAGCTTAAAGCAGTCTTTTGGATTTTAGATTCTGTTATCAGGGAAATGTACACATTAAGAAATACATGACAACACTCATAATTGATGAGATTATTCCAATGTACAAAGCATAAAGTACAGTTCAGGTTTCATAAGACCATGCCATTTTCTAAAACCTAAGGCTAGAAATAGTGCTTTAAACCTGTTCTGGTTTTCCTAAGACAGACAGCTTAGTGTGATAGTCCATGTACATGACTAGTTTTCAACACTACAAAAAGCTGCTGTTACAGTCAAAATGTGAATCCTTTTGGCACTTGTAAAACAAGTTAATTTACTACCAGAAGCTGGTGACAACCACTGTTAAGAAATAGGCTTCATTTGTTCCTCTTCAAAGCTGACAAATAACACTTGCCAAAGACCTCATTTCAAGAAGATGGGCTGCTATAAAAGGACTTTAGAGAACTGTCATATTGCAACACAATGTACATGGCTTCTTCCCTTACATATACTGGCCCCTGACAGAAACTGCTTTAGCTACTGCCATAAGATATTTGGATCCATCACCTAACCTGGCGAAACACACCTCACATCTCTAATGAAGGATGGAGCTGCTAATAAATGCAATGTGAGACTGGCACCTGTTTAAGTGGAAAAGTGAAGCCACCCTCCTTTGGCCATTTCTACTGTATCTGTAAAGAAAAGTCAGGACTTTATTCCTTTACATCAGTATTTGAACCACAGCACACATGGCTCCTGTCACAAACCACAGCCAAGTTTAAAAATTGTAAAAAATAAGGTTCTGATTTTCCCTAGCAATTTCTGGCCTAATCTATTCAGAGGCAACACAGAGAAGGGATACACACAGCCAGAGAAAGAGAGCCTGTCAAAGACATGGAGGTGAAATATGAGTCACATACATCTCTTTCAGAAGGAGCTGGAATTCAATAGTCTAGCCTTGAAGCTCAAGTCTGTGCTACTGATGTAACAAGTAAAATGGTTTTATATAGCTTTAGATTATTCTCATCTCATTCCCAGTCTCTTCAGGATTGTTACTCTTCCTCCTGCCTTCTCCAGCTAAATCCAGCAATTATCCAGTAGATGTCAGTTAATTATGGTAAAATATAAGAATCTGTCCACACATAACTACCCACAGCCATCAACCTCTTTTGAACAGACATCAAGATCTACATGTTTCTTGTTACAGACTGCCCTAGAAACACTATTGGAAAGAGTACAAATACAGGCCAGCACACAACACGAAAATGCATAGGACCATGTTTTCTTACCTGGCCCCAATGACTCCAGCTACCTAAGAACATTTCTTGGAGACAGAAGGCATCCTAGTCAAGTCATGCAGGTTGTTCACCAGGATACAATACCTTATTTGTCACATGCCATCAGTAAGTCTTTCATACAAAACCGCTAAAAATTATATTCCAGATATAAACAGTATTAAGAAAATAACCTTTTTTTTTCCACTCACTTTCTCTCACATATCCCACTTTTGAAGCCTCTTCTAAGAGAAAAAAGTGCTTTTTACAAGAGCTCTCCAGCAATCACAGAGTTCTTATTCATTGAAGCAAAAAGATGTTTCTCTGCACTGCACTGCTTTCACACTGTGTTACGAACCGCAGCATGCTGTTTAAAACTTAAAATTGTAGGTTTGTATGTAATTCCTTCACACACTTCATTTCCCTAGCTACTCTACTGTTTCTGAGATATATTCTGCAGGAGTTGCTGAAAGGATTTTTGCAAAAAGTATTGGTTTCTTCACACCAATCTACTGCTGCAGTGTTCTTTACTCTTTTGGAAGAGGAAGGGGTTTTCTGTGTTTCTAGGTCCATCACATCAAGGAAGTGGTAGCTTACTAGAGGGAGAAAGAAGGGGGCAGGGGGGAGGAGTATATATGCTTACACTGTTCTCTGCAAGACCACACAACACCCTGGAGATACACACGCACTTCAGAGATACAATTATCACACACGTCTGCTGTTATGCAATAGTGATGAAACAAAATTGCAGTTTTTCCAAGTGGAGCTATAATTACCTATTGAAAAAACAAATTCTTTCTGTCAGTTGTTTCATTTTCTTACAACATGTAACCAGAACAGATTTACTGACGTTTTAGTCCTTATTTTGTCTAGCCTGGGTGCTGCTTGGCACTATTCAAAAAGACCAAACATATATGCACTTGGCCATCTTTATATTACAAATCCTAACAACCTAAAACAATGTTTAAAAGTGAAATTCATGTATGTATTAATGCATTTATTAATTAAGTGAAATGCATGTATTAATCTGGGATGAACACTCCCCTCTTCTTTCGCTCCTTTAACTGCAAAAGTAGCATAGACAATTATACCTTGTGGATGGCTAAAGCCAAGTGAGATGAAACCCATGACAACAGCTTAACCACACCCCACCTCAGTCAGTCTGCAACCCCCTACATCTGAGGTGGGACAAATGGAAAAGGCCTGTTTTACACAAGACACAAAATTGTGTCCTGGAGCAATGAGACGAAGAGGAAATTATACCTTCCCCCTAAACACACACAAGCAGTCTTTAATTGAAATAACTTTATTAGCAAAAATCTTATGCCATGTTCAGTGAAATGAAAACATCATGCCTACTATATACCAACTAACTTTATTAAGCATTCTCAGTGTGTGAGCAAGCACAGGCAACAGAAGCTCTAGTGCAGTGCAAATTTAATTTCTACAGTCAAGGTTATTCCAAATAGTGCAAAGTATATCTGGAGGTCTATACAAAATCAAGCACAGAGACTACAACTGTCATCAGCTTCAGCGGAAACATGATTTCACTTAGTATGTGCAAGTATATCTACAACAACAAAATTAAAGAATGAGGATTGCCCTTGACCTACAGATGATTTCCAAACCTTAAGTGAGTTCTGGTTTTTTTAGGTCTCCCAAGCCCTGAGATCAGTCCTCCAAGCAGCCTGATAATTCACAAGAGCATTGCAAGGAACACTGTATCTCCACAGACTATAAGGATTTAATATATTGGGTCACTTAAGGAACATCACTCCCCAGATGTTACACATGAGGACTAGCTTTAGTCCCACTTGCTCAAGAGCAAAAAACAACGACCTGAGGGACCATCAGCCAACTCCTGAACTTCCCTAGGGCTGGAAGGGACTGGGTCACCACAAAAGCCTGGCCTCTGCCATAGAGAGAAGGCCACTCTTCATGATCCCAAAGCTTGTCCTGCTAATACCAGAGATGGAAGAAAGCCACCCACAGAATTAAACTGCAGCTGACTTTAAAATTTATACCCAGCACGCTCCTATCAGGCCTCTTGTTCCTTTGAAGACCAAAGCAGAAAATACAGTTCCCCTCTAAACATTGGGAAAAAAGGACTTCCTAACACCTCTTTCTCTTCCAAAAATCACATATGAACTAAAGCACTGGCTGGATTTTTTTTCTGGCTTTGTCTTCTGTTTGCTTTTGATAAGATGCAAATCCTGCCCACTGACAGCTCTTTTCAAATTCCAAGATGCTGAAGAAAAGTAACCCACTTGAATTCAAAATTCAGCCAGGATTGACTTGCAACCCTAGAGGATTTCCTCCTTGGATGTTTCCTTGCTAATATCTCACTGAAGAGAGATCACACAATTGTCTTCCTTACAAGAAAATTATCCCATTAATCCAGCTTCAGTAAAATATTAATTGCACCTACTTAAATATCTTCAAAGAGTTTCTTTTTTATTATTATTACAATATATTAATGTAAAATTGTATTAAATACTTTTGCAATGTTTTGACTTCTGGAAGAGATTAAGTAACTGGACGACACTTTTCAAATACTGTCTTCCAACACACGTATTCTCTTTCCTGCTAGCTGAGGAACCAGGACAGTTTGCACAGGCATTTAGGCATTTATCCAACTTGAATACCCCGGACTTTTCACTTTCCAGTAAGAGAAGCACACTTAAAGAGCACACAGACAAAGGAAGCAAGTCAATTTTTTCCCTGATGTAACCCAAACAGATACTGGGATACACCAGCGATGAATCCAACATATGCCATGTAACCTGCAAAAAGAAAATCCCAGGAGATCTAATTTTTAACACCCCACTAGGATTTACCAGACGTTTTGATCCAGTTTCGTAAGTATACACTAACTGTTCTGTGTCAGTTCTGTAATAAGTAGCCTAAGTCTTAACTAGATACTCCATTTTAAAAGCTGTTCTAAACATTAGAACACTGAAAAAAAAAAAATCAAAACCCACAAACACACACAAATATAGAGGATTACCAGGTAACCACACCCAAAGCTTTAAGGAAAGAAAATTAATTCCTATACACCATGCACCACAGATCAATTCACTTCCAATAAATATTTCTTGCTGATCTGAAAAGCAGAGTAGTTTTCACTTTCCCTGAACAAAAACAAAGCTGAAACTTGAAAGGCTCTAAACACTGCACTTACTTGAAATCATATGAACTAACCCAAGCACATATTTAAAACATTAAACCTTCCCTAAAAGATACATACATAATTAAGCCTGTTTCTGCCACAGAAACTGAGAAGAAAAAGTTTTGTGCACTAAAAAAGGACATTTTAGACGAAAATTATTTTGCTGCAGTCATTTTTCTTTGGAATAGCAACATCTCTTTCACATACTAAACACTGATTTGATGTACTTACTGGATATTTTGAAGAATCTTCATTACAATTATATGGTGATAATCTTGTCCTAACATTATCACTAAGCTATCCTGGAAAAATATTACTGCTACATAGAGGTTCATATCAGCTCTGGAAAAAGGAGTACTAAAATAACATCTGGCAGGGTTCTGCAGTTATCCATTACTAGTTTAATTATGTTTGCTCAATGTATAAATAAATAGGGTTCTTTCCCCCCCCCCTTGTCACCTCTGCAAAACAAAACAAAAACCATTATCTATACATGGCTTCTTGCATGCACAGCAGGTCTCTCAGGCAAATTTTGCCCATTATGACATTTATTAAACAATTGGTGAAAATCTTGTCTGCCTCACTGTGATACTAGAAGTCATTTTCTAACAAAGCTCAGATGACACACACACCAGAACAGAATATTCTTCTTTTGTATAGCTCTATTGGCTTTATAATGGTAAAAGTAGTAAGAAACAGCAAAAATTGATTTTTAGAGGAGATGGCACACAACTGTCACTGGCTCTGCATCAGAGACAAATCCCTACTGCTGTGAGACAGTGAAAATCCATTTCACCCTTCCTGATGGAAGGTGTTACAACACTGCATTAGTTTTCAGATCTGGCCCAGTGAAAATGAATTCCAAGGAAGAAACCTGGCATTGCCATTCCATTGCTCTTTGCAAAGGTTCACGTTACAGAGGAAGGTGAGAAATGGCAGTCAGAGCAAAATTCTGGCACAGCTCCACAAATCAAAGAGCTTTTACTAGTACAGCATGCAGTCTCCAGATAAAGCTTTCAGCCTTGAATAAATCTCTATTTGCCTTCACTATACTTTTTATTTAAAAGTTCGTTCAACTGATTGTTGGGAAAATGAACTGCAATCCTAAGTTACAATACTTGAAGCATTCCCTTTTACAGCCTCTTATGCTACACCATTTTTTTCAGCCCAAAAAGCAGAGCACTGTTTTTTGCACAGAAGATAGTAAGTAATAAGACCCCCTAATGTTAAATGAGGAGTGATGAGAAATGTCTGACTGTACTAAGAAGACTTAAATATATCAGGTCTCCCAAGAGTATTACCAAAGCTTAGAAACTATCAAACACAAGTTATCATTTTTAAGTACACTGCTTCAGTAAAAGAATGTGTGATTAAAACAGGGGATAATACCCCTGGATGCAAAACTTATGTAAGAACAAATATTGTGGCCAATCCCAAAGTCCTACTCATACAGTCTGCTAAAACTAATGAGCATATCGTCAACTTTACTAGGCTAGGATTAAGATCTAGCTTCTATAGGTGAGCTTCAAAACTAATGTTCCCAAATGTTGGCCTCATCCAGATACTGAAACTGTGCGTGCAAATGACAGTAAGGTTTTAAAAGCTGTCAGCCCCAGAATTTAAAACAAAATGTTATTCAGTCCTATACTTGCATTACTTTGTACTATAAGAATCTGTTCTAAGTGTTTCAGGTTACTATTTTGCCATCATAGAAGGCAAGAATTATTTTTTTAAAAAAAAAAGGAAGAAAAAGATAATTGATCCTTAGGTATCTCATTGGCTCCATCTCTTTAGGTGGATTGTTTCACTTAAAATGCAGGTCAGGTCACAGGTCATACCCTAAAGCAAATGCTAATCTGTGGCTTTCATGTTCAGTAAGGAAATCCTGCATAGATGTGGCAAGTGTGGAACATGAGTTTGTAATGATATAGTCCAACAAACCGCATGTATTAGTCCGGAAGTGGTGACTGTCACCAAAATGAAACAAGAGTAAAAACACCAGTGCAATAGGAACACGGTGAGATTACACATAAAGTTTCCAAAAACAATAGTGCAAGTGAGAAATAAGCCATGAAAAACACCTGGGAGCATTTGACATAAATGGAACCTGCAGTCAGCTGTGGGACACAGCACAGTATATAAAAGTGCTTAAGGAATGGCTGGTGACAGAGGTGTTCTAAAAAAGGACAGCAAGCATACTATAGGACAATCCTCAGCAACTCCCTTTTGCATAGCTAATGCTGTGTGATACAGTGTGATGAAAAGTAAAATTAGCTCTTTCCAAAAGTTGGTGTCATTCCTTATTCAAATCAACTAGAAAAAAACCCCAACCAAACATACTTGCTGAAAGCCCTTTACAAGTTAAATATATGACCTGAAAAAAACTGCTGAAAGATTACTTTGCATTAACTGTTGTTGCAGTTAAAGACAAAGTCATAGGCTGTAATATATTACAGCAACTCCTCCTTTACAGTTTGCAGACAGTTCACAGTGACTAACATTGGAAGTTGCTGGAGGAAAAGGTCAGGGCTGGAATTCATTGCACATTAGCAGTTATCATTCTGAGAAGCCATTCAGTAATCTTATACAGAATAGACTACGCAAGAATGTTTTCTTTTGACAAAAGATTTCCTCACAGCACTGAAGATGAAGCACTAGGGATAGCCATCTGAGCCATCAAAGATCTGGGCTTAAGAATAAAACCACTTTCATATTAAAAGAAAAAGCACCATTTTTCTATTAAAAAAAATTAATGAAGATCTAAGCTTGTAAAACATTTATTTTAATTTTTCATATACAAGTACTTATCACTATGTCACTAAGACAATGTTTAAAAGCATCTGTTGTGTTGGCATTACACAAATTGTGTCTCTTGCAAAACTTTTTGGTGAATTCACCAAGCCCAAGGTCAGCCAAACAGTTTGTGGCAGAACAAAGAACTAAAACCAAGGCTTACAATACCAGAGTTCAACCTTTCTCCCTTCCAAATGTGAATTACTTTTAATTTATATGTTCAGATAAAAAACCTGAACACAACAATGAGGGACATACAAGCACAGCTTATTTAACAGACATGACAGGAATGATCAGCAGCTAACATCACACATGTAGAAGTTAATTCAGAAAATGTAAATGTACTGCCTGATTTAGTTCAAAACAGCTACTTCAATAAACATCTACTTTTTGTTAAGTCCCCCCATCTCATTTCAAATGCATTATCATTTTTCAGTATAGTCAATTCATTTGTTAGATTAAAAGAAAAAAAAAAACAACAGCAAACCAACTTACAGAGTAACACCATCTTCCATTTAGGTAATATAAAAAAGGATCTTGAGGCTTAAGTTCAATTGCTTTGTCTAGGTGCTCCTATTAGAAAGAAAACCAGTGTCACTTTAGATGTTTGTTTGTCAGGTGTGTTTATATTCTAAGAAGTTTTCTGCAAATCACAAGCAAATTCAGAAATCCTCTTCTGCTGCAATTATTTTCTAACATCCTAAAAATGTTTTAGGAAACTGTCACACACCACATCAGTGAGAAAGTAACCACTCTGGTAGGTTTTGCATGCCAGCACCCATCTCTTCCACCCTGGAATGACTTCCCCAATGAAATGGTACAGCACAACAACTGCTTACTATAACGAGAAATTCAGAAAACAAAATGGTTCTGTTTATAGTGAAACCATAAAGCCTAGAAAGCATATAATGAGGTGCTTCTCCCAAAAAATTTTCATTACAGGCCATGAGACTCTTTACTTCAGTCTTTAATTGTCTAAAGAAAGCTCTTATTGCTCAACCTGAATTCGAAGAAAGAAGAAATAGGTTACATTGCCCATAGCTACCATTTGACTCCAAAAATGTTTCACTTCTAAAGTTTCTTCCCCTGTTTTACTAATTAAGCCAGTCACTAAAGTATCTGAGTTATACAGATCTAAGAGCCTATTATTCTAACATTCTGTCCACGAACTATTCAGACAGGAGCTGTTTTCATGCTATTATCTTCCCAAATCCTTAACACTTCTAAATGATTCAGATTTCAGTAATTACTTCTGAAGAGGAAAACCTCCCTGAAAAGGATACTGCTAATACTGGGGGTTCTTTTTAAACTCCATCCTTAAGCAACTACAGCACTTAAGGTTATTTGTCATTTTCCTTTTGTTCCCAGCTTGTTCCAGTGCTCAGGGCTTAGCTCACAAGGCACAGCTCATAATGAATTAATAATGCTCTCTCCCAGGAAAGCTCCATGACACTCCAACATGGACACGATGTGAGAGACCTCCATCCTGGGCATTCCCTGGGAAGCAGAACACATCTGCTGCCTCTCACTGACAACCCAGAAAGGGGGGATGCTGGCTCAGAGAGCAAGGGATGGAAAGTGCCTAAACAATGCTGAGGACGAGGAAGGGGAGAGCACGTGTAACACAAACACTAAACTTAAAAAACACATATACCTTTGAAAGGACAGAGTTAAAACAAATATTACTTCTTAAGGGTATCATCATGAAGGAATTTTGTTAGTTCATCACCTAATATATCATATGTTTTTATTCTCTAAACAGAATTTATTCCCTTTTCCTCCCCACTTTGCCTACAAAATAAAATTGAAATCTTAACACTGTTCCCAGCATCCTACCTCAGTTTTTATATTTTGTAAGCATATCCTCTATTCACATACATAAAACTAACTTCTTCACTTTGACATCAGCACTGAAACAAGAGCTGCAAGGCTGAATTACCACATTTGAAAATATCTTAGATATCTTAGACACTATATAAGGAAATAATGTAAAGAAATTGCTTAAAAAAAAAAAACAAACCACAAACCCTACACAAACATACCTTAAAGAGATAACCATTCCTGATTTTGTTTTGTACACTTTCAAATTGAGACATATAGCCACACATAATTGCAAACCTGAGAGGGGAAAAAAAAAAAAACACACACATACTTTTCATGATATAAATAAACCTTTGAATCAAATTGCAAAATATCTCAATACCTAATTCATAGGTTAACACCTGTTTTTCTTTGATCTTGATGACTGGATAGAAGTTTGGCATGAGCTGTACATATTCAGAAGCAGACAAAAAACCCAAACCAAAGCAGAATAATAATGGAAACAAGACATTTAAACAACACTGTTTGGACTGTCATTGAAGTGAAAAATCAGGGATTTCTCCTCCAAAATTTCTATCACTTGTATCAGAGTATAACAGCTCCAGACCCACTCCAACAATGACAGCAGTTTAACTGGACACACTGTCCTCTGCTTTGCAATGCACTGGGAACATGAACACTACCAGTCATGGTACCTCACCCGTGAGGGCAAATCCTGGGCTTGTGCTCAGGAGGAAGCTGTGCAGACCTCAAAAATCGTTCACTTTGCCTTCTCCCCTTCTCAAGCACCTCAGTGCACTCTGGAACCTCAAGTATTCTTTTAATATCTTTAAAGTTATTTGAAAAATGTGCACACACACTCTGCTCTAACAGGATCACTACTGCTATTACTAGCTGACTGTTGCTATGATTATTACTATTACTGTTACAAAATGGGAGCACTGACAGTGATAAGAGAGATCATTTCTATTAAAAATTTGTATTGTTAAGGTGGTATAACTGAAAATATTTTCAGAGGTCCCTACCAATAAAGGTTCAGATTTCTTAAGCAACACTGTTGTCTTATTGACACTCCACCTAAACCTCCATTGCTTTTTCCTTATTATTTCTATAGCTATAGACTCTACTGTGCATAAGGAATCTCTTGCACATACGTCAGTTGTACCTTCCTTGGACTTGTTTTAATTGGTATTAAGGCAACTTTGCATTCCTGTATGAAACTAACAGAACCACCAAATATATATTTAAGCAGCTAAAACCAAGACAGATGATTTCTACAAATTTTGCAGAATTTTACTTTTGTATTAAAAATTTTACAGTGAAGAATCAAATCAAAACAAAAAATAATCCTATAAGAGGGAAATCAAGTTGAAGTTCAGAGGAAAACATGACAGTTATGTAAGAAACTTACCGAGTTAATTGTGGTTACAGACCTGCAATCTGCACGGCACACACAGTTTTTAAGCACTATTAAACCTGAGCTTTCTTGAATTTCTTTATGTAATGTAATTATTCAAGCTCCAGCGAATCCTCACTAAAACTTCACAACTAAAGAAGTTATTTCATTGCTTAGAGTTATAACTAATGGTTTTAGGTTAGAAATGATACTCATGCTACAGTTTTTTGCATTTTTACTCAGTATGTGTTCCCAGGTAAAGCATGCGAGTCAGCATAACAATAGTAGTTGAATTTGTAAGAATTCCAGAGAGACTGTCAAACACTGTTGAGCAGGATGTATGTTGTGACCAGTGTTCACTGAACAAAATCTGGCTAATGGCACTGCTCCTTCTGACAGCTAAAGCTGCAAGGGGAGCACATTTCATAGTGGAATGAGCTGCAATAGGGGGAAAAAGCAAGGGGTGGGGGTCAAGAAAGTTCAGGTATTTAGAAAGAGTGGGAAGGTACTGAAAACTTTATTAGGCTTAAGTAACTCAGGCAACATTTCCCCTATTCCCTTCACTCATTAAGTGCTAATCAGATAAACTCAGCATACCATAGCTAAACGGATTGTGGCTACAAAAGAAAACAATGAAAAGCGAACAAGCTAATCCAGCATCTTGCAGTATTTCCCTGTCTGTGCGTGACAAGAAAGAGGGCCTTAGTTTAAACCAGTTCAAAGAAAAACTTCTACTTACAACTAAAATCTCTGGGGATGGAAATCCCAGTAAAATTTTCCACAAATGACAAATAAGCTAACCTACTAACTTTAAATATTTAATTTTAAACATTTAAATACATAAAAGAATCTTTTATATATTAGCTTATCTTTTTTTCTACATTATATTTTTGAACTGAGGTCATCAGACAATTGGCAAAGAACAATTATTTGATTTGTGTACAGTATTTAAGATATTTATCTTATTTCTAATAAAAGGGGGAGTTTTTCCCAGAAAAGAATTTTTAGGCATTTTAAATTATTTTCAGAGTTTGAAAAACAAAGCAAACTTCGTTTTCACTGACGCAAAGGGTAATGTTATGATAATACTCAGGGAAAACGGGAAAGGAACTAACTAGAAATGCTTCCGCTGGTTCTTTGTCATTCAAGCCCGAAACCACCTTTCCAGATTTAGGGCCCAGATGCTGCGGGCAAAGGCGGCGGCCTGAGGCAGGAGCGCGGGTACCGCGCGGCCAGCGCCGAGCCCCGCGCCGGTCCAGCCGGTCCCGGCCTTCCCTGCCGCTGGCGCCTGCGCCACCTGGTGGTGACTCTCGGGTACCGCACGCGGCCCCTGGGCATCGGACTTCAGCGGCTTTTGCGTTGTCACCTTGGGCGCTATTATAAAAGTTATGAAGGGGAAAGAAAGAGAGAGAGAGAGGAGGAGGAAAGAAAGAGAGAGAGAGAGAGAGAGGAGGAGGAAAGAAAGAGAGAGAGAGAGAGAGGAGGAGGAAAGAAAGAGAGAGAGAGAGA
>JANHFX010015529.1:49728-72308 GCA_027560015.1 Chloroceryle amazona
AAAAAGAGAGAGAGAGAGAGCAAGAGGAAAGAAAGAGAGAGAGAGAGAGAGGAAGAGGAAAGAAAGAGAGAGAGAGAGAGGGGAGGAGGAAAGAAAGAGAGAGAGAGAGAGAGGAGGAGGAAAGAAAGAGAGAGAGGAGAAAGACCAAAACAAAAATTTCAAAACAAAAGTAAAAACAAAACAAAAATTTAAAAAAAAAAGAAAAGAAAGGACAAAATAGACAAAAAAAAAATCCCAAGCTACAAATAAACAATAAAGCCCCAACTAAACCAAACACAAACCCACAAACCCCTCCCCACTATAATGTACAAATATCCCATGAAATGGGTAGGTTTACAGATCTTGTATTAGAGCAAATGCTGCTGGCTTTCCTCACAATCACTGCTTGACTTACTCTCTTTGAACATCAAGGTTAAAATACCATTTACAGTATCTTCAGAGAGAAGAACAGACAATCATAGCAACTACGCACTGGGAAGACGTCACCAAACTGCTGAGCTAATCCTCCTCCTAGATAATGCAGTAAACCAGCCACGGACATGTTCATCTAAATAAACGTAATGATCATATCCTCCGAGAGAGGCACAGCACTTCTGATAACATAAAAAAATGCTGCTTCCAGATTGAAGGGTACTGAAAACAGTGTAGAAGCACAGAGATTAATTATCCAGAAATAATACTTTTCTAACCACAAACTAACTCAGTAATAACCCAGGACCACGTTCCTTTGCTACAAACTACGTCACTGAAACTTGGACTCACAAGAAACCACAGTTGGCAGAAATGGATGCCAAGTGCCTACGTGGACCTCATGTACAGGAGTCCAGATCAAGGTGAATTAACATTTTCCTTTCTGGTGTTCCAGAATACTGTATGTTCTCTGACAAGATGAAACTGTAAGGGGCATACATTAACTGCTGCAAAAGGATGAGCAGCAGGTTGATCCAGAGAGTTTTATCAAGCACATTCACAAGCAATTGGAATTTTAATACCAAAAATGCAGAGAGATGGTACCAACACTTACGAGTCTGGCAACCACAGCTTAACCCACATGAGGTGGACTCACAGAAAAGATATAAAGTCTCAAATCAAGATTAAGTCACATCGGGACACTCAAACACAGCAAGTTTTACCTTTTCCCTGATAAATTTCACAGGGCCAAAATCAGAAATAAAAGACTTGTACCTCCCTCTTTTACATAGAAATGTCTGGGTTGGAAGGGACCTCTAGAGGTCATCTAGTCCAACTCCCATGTACATCCCTTTCCATGTATCCCAAAGCCACAAAAAAAGTCTTATTTCACATAGACTTTGGAAATGTGTGGCTACAGGGCTTACGTTTAAAAGTCTAGGTCTCTCTTTTAGCAGCCTAGTATCAGTAAGAAAGCTTTTCTCAATTGTAATTGGTATTCCTGTGAACAGGAGGAGCATTTGAGATATTTACAACTACCAAAGAATTTAATTAATCCATCTCATATATGTTTTTCACTTCCTCCTCTTCACCCAAGACACATTTGACATGTAAGGTCATATGAGTGAAGGCTAATGTGTGGGTAACACACAAGAGAGCAACTGAAAAGAAAGTTTGTTTTCATTCCAGTTCTCAATGTGTTCTTGTGTCTCCCCATCTCTGCACAGCTCAGTCCTGCACATTGCATCTTATTTCTTAGCAGTCGACTCCCTCCCTGCCCAGTTTCACACACCTGCATATTCTGACAGTCTCTGCAATGTAGCCAGATCCTCAGGCTTTCTTTTTAACCTGACATCAATGAGATATCAGTTCCTACATATGGAGATTTTGCAATTTATATTACTTTTTATACCCTTGTTATACTACCCATCCAGAGATTGCAGTTTTGCATATTAACGTTGTATCACTTTCCTATCATGGTATTTCACCTATAAAAAAATACATCTGATACTGAGCTTCCATGGAAAAGTAAAGTTTGATTATCACCTTCCTCATGGTGGTGACACTATGGAAGCAGTGGCTAACAATGCAAAAAGACTGCCAGTATATAAAGTAAAAAGTAAATTGTATGCCACACGCATGCCAAGGTGTCCACTGAAGTGTTTAGGTGGGTTTTTGTTCATGTCTTTTTTCTTTAGTTTGGGTTTTATTTTGGTTTGTTGTTGTCGTTTTGTTTGGCTGTTTGTTTGGTTTTTTTTGCTTATTCTTGGAATACAACTGAGTTTACATTGTAAAAATTGGCAGAAATACAGTTTTCATATTAAAAAAACACCAAAAAAACACTGAAGCTGAGCTCCAGGGAAACATCAGATGTAGCACAAACTTGCGTAGATGATGTCCATGAAAGCATGGGAAACAAAGTCAAAACAATCTAAGGACATTCAGGAATTCCGTCTTAGTAATTTCTTCCAACACACACAATATACCAATACAAGGGAAAATGCTGCTGCTAATGCACGTTCACAGAAGTTCACCAGCAGAACATGTGGATGCCATGTTCTGCATTTCTGAGTCTCTGGAACCTGCAGCTGTGTGTGGCAGAAATTAAACTTTTATCTTTATAACAGACAATTAGAGTTGTGCAAATAGGTGCAAATACAATCTTGAAGAAACTAGTCTTCACAAATGTGGAAACAGAGTGAGACAGCATTCAGAGACAGTAACACAATTCTCCTTGACAGAAATGTAATCACTAGGTTGCCAGTGTTTATTTCCTCTGTGACTATTCTGGCAAAAAGCTTGTAGTAAATAAATCTATTCACATTTCAGACTTAACTCCTTTGCACTTCCATGAGGATGCTGCAGTGTTTCAACTATGCACTACTATTTCAAGAACCTTTTCCTGGGGAATGAATCATAACTGCTCACAAGTTGTGACCTGAGGTTCATCCCCTCAGACCTGGTGACTGTGAAGGGCTACTGGCATTGCAAGTGCCAACATCTGCAACCTTTCTTCAGTTGAGCAGGAAATGCACATCACAAAGGAAGATCAACAGACTGGGAAATTGGAGAAGGGATCACAAGTGCCCCAAGGCATCACAACATTTCTGAACTGAAATGTTCCACGAACCTGCCCTGTGGAAAAAATATCAACAAAACAAACCAAACTCAACCCCCCACTACATTGTGATTTCTTTCTTTTGCTAAGTGAGTTTTATCAGATCTAATCACTACCCCTACAGTCCTAATGCATGACCTTCAACCATTCTCCCTTTTAAATGCTCTTTAACCAGAAATACTCAAGAAGCTATGAATCTCTCTGATCCACTTACTACAGAACAAATTACAGCTTTTCAGAAATGGCTTCTGAATTCGCCTTTCTGTATTTGAGATGTTGAATTATTTTTGCCAAAATAGGAAATAATTTAAAGATAATTGATCAAGATTAAGCATAATTAACAACAAAAATTACAGGAATTTAGTTAGAAACACAGTATGAACTTAATTATAGAAGTTGCCAGTAGTATGATAATATCCTACAATACGTTCTATAATTTTGAAGAGTTTTGTTTCACTTTTTTTTTTTTTTTCATTTTATACCACTGCACCCTACAAAGCTGACAAATTATGTTATAATTCTACTACCGAGAGTACATGACATTGACTTTTTTGTTGGAAGCTTGTGTAAAATCTCTTTGCATGTACATGACACCTAACATAAAGGCTCTTATTCCATATGAACTATGTTCTTGCTCCTGAACAGCTTCCCACATTTCTGCAAAATAAACAAGTTGCATGGGTTTAAGAACTTGACTTAATTATGCTGGGTAGTAATATCACTTAATCTAAAAATTAATCCAGGAGAAACTTAATCCCAGGTGGGTAAAAATATTAGCTGACTTTCTTAGGAACATTCTGAGTAGTTCTTCATCCTGTTAGAAGTAATTTTACCATCTTTTGTTCACAAGACACAAGAATTAAAAGTGTCTACACTTCTGAATACTTTCTTTCTGTTTCTTTGTGCAGAAACACATCTTTCCACATTTATGAATACTTTGTACTTCTCCAGTAATACAAAACACCTTTCTGCCCAATTACATCACTGTTTTACACAAGTCTCTCGGTATCTTTGCAATATCCAGGCTTTCTCACTGAAATACATTCTACCCGGTACTATCACTTCTTTCAGTTTTTGTAGGCTAAATATGGTGAGCCAACTCAGAAGTAAAAGTCATACTAGCACATCAAAGATTCCCTAAGCATCAGTTCTAACCCAGGCACCATCTTAGAACAAAATTGTATGTGAACATAAGGGTCAACATTTTGATTTAATTCTGGAAGTGAATAACAAATTTCTAGAAGTAACAAAACACAATTTCTATGATTTTATCCCTCTCCATTTTTTAGCTTGTTAATACAGGACAGCCAAAACACCAGGTAAATGGTAATTATTCATGTCCTTGGTGAAACCAATCCATTCTCTTTCACAGTGTTCCCTCTCACTGAAAGACTGTCAGCTCTGGAACTCACTTCCATGGACAAACCTGGGCTTGTGAAACTTATTTCTGTGCTTCCAAGTAACTCACATATAAATGATAGAGAAAAGTCTGGAGGGCAGCTGATGGTCAGGGAGAGTCTTCACTTAAAATTACTGGGTTTTCACTTGATAACATCACCCCAATCTAAATGACACATGCTATTTGATTCCTGTCAGCTGTTAAGTTCTATAGAGTAACCCAAACCTAACAGCGGTACTACGTTTGTGGAAACCAGTCAATGTTCAATGCAAAGAATGATCTTTCTAAACAAATGTCATGAACACCGGCCACATCTAGTAACCTGTCCTTTGCAAAGACAGTAACAAGTCCTCGGGAAAAAAGGAGGTGCAGCCTTCTATGAACAGCAGAGAAGCCTTCTGGACCTCTTCCAAACTTCTAAAGAAAAAACAGCAAACAAAACCCCCACAAATATAAAAGCTCACTTGTTTTGAAAAATAACTTAAAAAGTGATTGTTTACTTTTATTTAAAAGAACTATTAACATGCATTTGCATTTTGTATTTTCTATAATCGTGAAGTTATAAAGCAGTGCCATCCAAAGCAACTTTAGCACTGAATTTTCATATAGCACTTTGAGTCAAAATCTGGATTATAAAGATGCTTCATGGTCCAAGATCAGCTGTGACAATTCACAGTTATCATTTGGAAAGCACTGACCAACTAAAAGATTTTGTTTGAGGCTTGGGAAAAACAAAGAGACCTGCAACTGGCTGATGTAAACTTTTGCATTTGAGTTCCTTCACAACTTGAATAACTGACACTGGCTGAACAAAGCAACAAGTCACTTAGAGTATTTACTCAGTCTTCCTTTAGGGTGGTCATACAAATAATAAAAGGTTACAGCTATGTTTTTTCCTTTGCAGTGTTTCCATTTACTTCAGTTTTTTAGAAATCACCATTCAAAAAATCGGAAAGTTTTTTGATCTCATTGGCAACTACAGTATTAAAGTATGATCACATGTTTTCAAAAATCTGGATTCAGATATAAAAATTATTTGCAGCTGCAGAAGTTAATTACCAAAATTGACTGACTACTTCAAGATATTTTGCTCTGTTCTTTCTGCATATGTTTTATCAAATTTAATTTAAGGATGAATATTGGTTAATTGTCAGTATTCTGTTCAGTAAGTTGGCCAGTTTTACTGATGTATTTAATGATATGGTTTTATTAAAAAAATATAGGTGATCTAACTAAGAAGATACATGGATTTATTTTTTTTTTTTGTTCTTAACTGAAGTAAATACAAAAAATAAGGCAAGAACTCCAGGCCTACATTAGCAAAAGTTTGTTCATGAGACCATTTCCCTGAGTTCTCCTCATGGAGACAAAGGATATGTTCTATTTCCCAGACAGCTTATAGCAGTTCAACAAAACAGGAAAAACCCTCCTCCAGAAAATGGATGGTTTTGCCAGTATAATTCCATCTACACTAGTGCTTTATTGGAACACTGATGTCAGTCAGGGACTGACAAAAACATATTTATGTTGTAAACAGAGCTTTCAAGCTGCAGCGTAAGCATCCAAAGAAATTGTCAAAGACATCTATAGCCCTAATCCTTACTTGACAGGCAGAGTATACATTTCTAATGAAGAAAACTAGACCATAAAAAAATGCTGTTATAAAAACTTCTATAGTAGAATTATTAAGAGACAATATTGAAAAGTACAGCAGCAAATGACCCTTTTATATGCAGAGGAAAGGCAGGAAATAGTTTTAAAGACTAATTAAGTTCCAGTGAAGTGTTCTCTATTCACTTAAAAATCCAAAAGTAATTGCCATTACAAGTGAAAATATGACCACATGGCTAAGCTAGGGATATTGGACAGGTGTTAAAGATATAGATATCAGAACTGGATGACATATTTAAAGATACATAGATGAGAAAGCTAAATAGAAATTGAATTCCAACTCACAGGAGACATACAAGGCAGTAAGAAGATGTTCAATAAATACAGAAAAGCAGAAGGAAAAGAAACACAAATAAAAGTATAGAACAATTACCAGTGAGGAAATAATGACAAAAGATGAAACCAACAATGCTGAATTAAATAACTTCTTTCCTAATATTCCCTCTACCCTCCAAGGGTTAACTGTAAATAGAGAGCAAGGAATAGAACCAGGAAAAGAAGAGGCCTATCATTTAATCCTCACTCATTAGCAACCCATAATATATTAAACAGTTTAAGAGAGCATTAGAAATAATGTATGAGTGGACAATATAGATAGCAGCTATACTAAACATCAGCTAAATTCTCAGTTGTGCCAATAGGAAATACCAAAACCCCTCAGAAATAAGAAAGTATAGATTAGTAAGAAATCAACAAAACCTTTCCTTAGTCAAGGTCAGAAAACGAGCTTCCTCATCAGTAACTAATACAGAATGTGATAACTTCACATGAAAAATAAGACCATCTAACAAACAGATGGGCTTATCTTACATGGCCAAAGCCTATTTACTTTACACAGCTTAAGAATGTTTTATGTTGGTGATGAGATGAAAAGAAAGGATTTTGGTCTGAGACAGCATTGCTTTGCCACTGAGCCTGCATTCAGGCTGAGCTTCTCACCTGTGAATTTAACCTCCTACTACAGTCAATGGAGACCCTGTTTAATTCACAGGACCCCCTACCTGGACAGAGGTGCCTACTGCCACTGGAGATGCCCTAGGGTTTCCCACCACTTCCAGCTGCTGGCCTGGAAGGGTACAGACCCCCAAGGGGTCTCCTGTGTGATATCTGCCATGCCATGCAAATATCCTGGCATGCCAAATGGCACATGTTGCCTGTCAACTCTCCATCCCCTGTAAGTGGAGGACAAGTCCCTCATTCACATGTAGCCACATATAATGGGGACATTATATTTGTCAATCTGGAGTTGGGTACTGCCCTTCATCTCTGAATTTAAGATGAAATGTCTAAACCATTCTTCTGTTAGTGACCACCTGGTAGTGATCCCTGTATTTTTGTATAAATAATTGTTCTATTTTTTAAAGTTTTGTTTTCTCTCTTATTATCCTTTTTAACTATGACTTTCATGTTACTTTCACATTGTTTCTTCATGTCTTAATTATACTGCACTGTTTTGTGTTCACACACGGTCTCATCTATTCATGATTTTAGGGAAAATTCCCTTTGCATACAACTTTTGAAAGCACTGTTTCTACAGGGAAAATTAACTGAAGCCTTATTTTTTGTTCATGGGCATTAACATGTACAATAATGTTTAGATAAACTGGATAAATTTGCATTAGCTAGACTCAAACAACCCAGATCTGATATAAAATGACTACCAAAATCTCCTGGATTATATAGAAAGTCCCGGCAGAAAGTAAAAAAGGCAAACATGGTTCCTATCTATGACAAAAGGGAAGGAAAGCACAGCAGTTACAGACAAACCAGCCTAACCTGAGAGCATTCCAGGGTAAATGATTCTACAAGTGTAGAAGCATACAAAACAGTTAATGCAAATTTGTCCTGAACAAATGAACAAACAGTATCAAACCTAAATAGTTTTTCTTTTCTGATAATATAAACAAGCCTGGGATATTAGAGGAATGCAACAAATGGGATGTAGCTTCACCTTCATGTAGCCTTTGACTTTGTACTCCCTAATGTTCCTCAAAACCTAACCACAGAAATACCTGTAGAGATGGCTGCAGAACCTGACTCATGTGAACCTGAGCATCATTACAGGTGTTCCACAAAGTCTTATGCTGGGGCTATTATATTCCAGCAATTTCATTAATGACGTCAACAACAACCCACAAAACAACAAAATGCTTTTAAAATAAAATTGTGACCTGGGAGGTGACACAAGCATGTACAAACCTGAATAGAATCAACAAACCTGAGAAATGGTCTGAAATAAAGATGAAACTAATGAAATATGTGTAAAGTACACTACTAAGGAAAACAAAAAACAAAACAAACAAACAAACAAACAAAAGAGATGTACAGTTACAAAATAAGTCCATCTGGCTAAGCAGCAGCACAGCAGAAAAGGATCTACTGGGACCACAGACTGAAAACCAGTCAGCAGGCTAGACAAAAACATACAAATGTCTATCTGGCACATGGAAGTCCATACTGCCCAGAATTCAGAGCCTTGGTTAGAGCAGCATAACCAGTATGGGACACAGCATTTTGCAAAATATGCATCAAGTCAGAAAGACTTCTGAAAAGAAAAGAGAAGCAGATAAAATATTTATATTAAAAAAAAAAAACAAACTATTCAAATTTGCTGTGTCCATGTACACCACTAGAAAGCCACCAGTTCAACAGTAACTGGTAAACCCTTCACATCCACTTACAACTCAAGATACAAAAAGGATGAAAACTGCAAACAATACAGAAATCTACTGCCTGTTACAGAAGCAGGACCTTACAAAATATAGGTTTTTCCTTTTAAACTTCTCAAATAGGTTTTCTGAACTAACCTCTGGAATACATCTTCTAACACTCATAATTCTTCCCTTGCTAGATGTGCCTGCCAGTACAGAATCTCACATCTGAAGTCCAGCAGACCACCTCCATCTCCCTGAACAACATGTAAACTTCTACCACTGTAGTTTCTGCCAGTTAAGGTGTATTTATACTAGGAGATTTTATCAGTCTCACGGGCTGGGAAGGGGGGAAGAGAAAAGGGGACAGAACTTGTGATTTCATGTGATTTTGTTGTTGTTTATACACATTGCTCTAGCTGAGAGGAGTATACCAGCATTACCCTGAAGAAGTGACCGTGGCTGCGGTCAGGCAAGCAGCAATAATGGCTGTAAATTACTTTCAGCAGATGTTCAAGCTATTGGCTTCAAATCACCTTGCACTGAGGAATGATGCCCAGATGATCCACTTCTCTTAGTTTTGCTGCCACAGTGAGAACTTCTAGCTGACAGGAGTTAAAAAACAGTGGGGTAAGGCCAAAAGCAAAGGCTCTTATCTTAAATTGCCACATTACAGCCACCTGGGACCTAAGCTTCACCTCCAGGCAGGCACCATCATCACTTTCAAGACAAAGGAAAGAGCAAATGAAATCCATCTGTGACAGTGAAGCTTAGACAAGATTTCCACAGCACCCCATTGTTAGAAAACAGGTTTTTGGATCCCTGGGTGTTATAAACAGAAGGGAAAAAAGAATCACAGCAATATGGCAAAGCTCACAGGAATACAGTATGGAACAATAGCACAGACATATTTGAAGTTCAGGAGAGAGCAAGCCAGAGAATCACCTAATTAAATGAAGACTTCAGTATCTAATCAAGTATCCTAAACCCAAGCTAACTGACATGTGCTCCCTTTCTGGGCAATGGATATGTTGTCAACTGAACCCCAGGAGAAATTCACCTCACCCTAAAGTAGATAGGCAAAATGGACTCAGAGGGCCTGCACTCCAGAAGTGGCTACTTCATTTTAGATTGTGAAGGGAGTCTGGGATAGAAGGATTTAGTTTAGTTATGTAAAAGTGAACTGAAATCCCACCTTACATGTGTAATGACAAAACTGAGGAAGAACATAGCAACAAAAATAGAAAAGAAAAGCTAACAACATTAGGAAAGAAATGAGGAGCTCAGTAAAATCACTTAATAAAACAGTAATGTGAGGAACTATCACCTAGAACATAGCATAATTATCTTTTACCTCCTAATGTGGATCTGATAAGAAATACTGACATTTGCAAAGAGTTTGTTAGTCCTGGGCAAGGCCTACAAAATTAATTCAAGTGCTAAGCTTGAAGGACAATGATATGGTAAAATGAAAATCAAGAAGTTAACTGAAACGTCCATAGTTCTTTCATTGGCTATTTTTACTTATTAGAATTTAGATTATTACAAGTAAAAGAAAGGATGAAATAGGAGGCCAAATTACATTATTTTGCAAAGTGTTGAAAGAGAAGGTAAATGGAAAACGATAGCTTCTCGGAGCAATAATATACTGGTTTGAGCAAATACTCCTTTCTACATTTCCTGGTACATACCAAAGTATGGTTACTGAGTTATTTCATATGCAATAGTAAATACTTCACAGTATACTGCAATGTAACGTTTAGCTGCAACTGATGCTGAGTTCCATAAAATATAAAAAGACATTAATGAATAATTTATGAAGGTGGTGTCAAACTGCAGCATGATAAATTTAACTTGCTGTGGGCACTATTTAGAGCCAAAGATAGTTGTTCAGTTTTCTGGCGTTTGTTTTGTTTTTTTTTTTTTGATTTGATAAACACATTTAAGTTTTCAAAAATGCACTTTCTCAAACTTACCACTGGTGACTCTCAGCACTCCTGTCATCCAGCTGAACAGCATTTTCAGCTTTAATCTTTCCTGTAAACGGAATACAATATGTTAAAGGATTTATTGAACTTTTTCACCTTTTAGACAATTCCCAAGAACAAAGCAGCCTGATACACTCTAGCTGCAAAGCAATTTCACCCCATCCTTGCAAACATTTAGATGGACAATGTAATATTCTGGCTTTAAATCACTTACATACCCATACAGACATATATCATAGAACGGTTTGGGTTGGAACAGACCTTAAAGATCACCTTATTCCAGCCCCCCTGACATGGGCTGGACACCTTCCACTAGACCACATTGCCCAAAGCTCCATCCAGCCTCATCTTGATCACTTCCAGGGAGGGGGCATTCATAGCCTCTCTGGGCAACTTGTTCCAGTCTCGCCACCTTCACAGTGAAGAACTTCTTTCTTATTTCTAACCTATATCTCCCCTCTTTCAGTTTCAAGCCATTACCTCTTGTCCTGTCACTATGCCATTACAAAAACTCTCTCTCTAGCTTCACTGTAGGCCCCCTTCACATACTGAAAGGCTGCTAGAAGGTCTCCCTGAAGCCTTCTCTTCTCCAGGCTGAATGTCAATTATCTCAGCCTGCATTCATAGGAGAGCTGCCCCAGCCCTCTGATCATCATTGTGGCACTTCTCTAGAACCACTCAAGCAGGTCCACGTCCTCCTTATGTTGGGGCCCTCAAAGCTGAGCACAATATTCTGGGTGGGGACTCACAAGAGTGGAGTAGAGGGGGAGAATCACATATAAATATGGGCATACATATACACATATAGGTGTGATATTAGTATTTTCTCTTAAAATACGCTTGAGATGCAACTACATCAGGAAGGATTGAACTAGGCTGCCAAAGGAGGCTGTGTTGTCTGTAAGACTGAAGACCCTTGAAATCAGGTTAGACAACCACCTGTCAGAAGAACCAGCAAAGCTATTTCCTGCCTTGTGTACAAGAATGAACTAGTTGAAGTTCTTTTCCATTAAGTTCCCCTTTTAACTGAAGAAAGATGACAGCAGGTGATTTGATCAAACCCATGCTCCCAGTAAGAAGTTCAGATGAGATGCTTGCTGTTTTTGCAAAGTCTCAGCTGCAACCAATTAAGCCACATGGACATTTCTGTATCGCAAGTTAACTTCATAAAAACAAAAAACAACATACACCATCCTCCAACCAGTGGAATAAAAAAACCTCACAAAACTACTGCCAGCTCCCCCACAGTCTCAATCCCTCTGCACCACTTCCAAGACCCAAGATGAAAAAGGCTTCCACCACCCTCTGCTTCGTAAGAATGAGCCAGACTAGGCTGGTTACTCAACACCTAAGATCCAACATCATTCTTTATCTCTCCCTGTCTTTTTCTATGCCATTACCTTTCATCAGCTGAGGCTACATGGAATCACTGGTAAAAGCAAGAGATCCATCAAACAGTGTTTACTGTTGTAATTTAGTTTGAGTCATAAGCCTCAGTGCACTGTGTGATTTCCATAAAAAGAAGCCAAGCTGCTACAAAAGCAAAAACAGTATTGATTAAGGATCTAATGCAGTGCAAATCTTCATGAGTATTTAGATGACAGGAGGATAGGGACAAGGACCTTGGACAAGCTGACGCTGGCTATGGAACGTGTAATGACCACACAAAGGCATGACAATGATGACAAAGAGCAGCCAAACCTGCTTTGTCAGTGATGTCACTGTTGACAGAAAAAAAAGTAGAAAACAGGAAGAGTCACGAAAGACAAAATAACCCATACTTGGAATACATTTATAAAACCGTATTCTGGTGTAGCAAAAAAAGGAGGGGCAATGGATAAACAAGAGATGAAGACATATTCACAGATACAGGCAAAAAGCATTACTGCAAGAACAGTGTATTGACTGGCAGAGAGTGGCACAGGCAGAAGAGACGTAGGTTTTACTGTAATAAAGAGAAGCAGCGCTCCCCCCCAGCCCAAAGGTGCATGTAAACTGTACCTCTAGCCAATATGCATCCTGACAGTGAAAGAAATCACAATGCTTTTAAAAGCAACAAAGAAAAAGTGCTGTGCAGAAGAAAATCAGAATCTTGTTGAGGTTAAGCTGTCAAACAAAACACACAGGGAGAGATGCCTGGAAGCAGCAGCAACACAACTGGTCAGCAACCTTTCCAGATTCACTAAGTTTCATACCCTGAATTTTCTCCTGCTGTTATGCAGGAGTGCTCCTTTGCCACAGGAAAGCACAAAAACAAACCTTGACTTTGTCTTGGCATTTATTCCTCTCTCTCCCCAAAAGGCATAATTAAGAAACAGTGCTGACAGCATCTGTCTTTTTTCACATTCTGTATCCATCTGATTCTCAACAAAATACAAGATTTTTAAGGCACCATCCAGAGTCAATGGCCTTCAACTATGACCCACAATACTTCTCCTTGACTGATCTTGGATCTCTCCAGTGAGGAAAGAATGGACCACAGTTGTATACTGTGGCAATTTAACGCACAAAACATTATTATTACAGAAAAAATGCTCCCATTTATTGGATTGGAAATTCCCTATATTGAAAAGCTTAACCAAAGTTCAAAGTGTGTTTCACTACATTCAGATGACACTCCACATAAACAGTTTTTTCCTCTGCTTACCATCAGTAACATATTTCCTCTTCTCCTCAACATCAGTAGTCATCTCAAACAAATCTCCATAAGCACGTGCAAGTCTCCAAAGAAAGTCCACACAGTTTTGATACTGAAAACATAGACAACAGATGGGTAATTAAACGGATCAGAATGTGGTATCAACAGTTTCCTTTCATAATGCTTAAAGAAGGTTATCAGAACATGGCATAAATCTTTGGTTGTTTTGCATCCTTCTATACTACTTTTAGTTTATGGGAGAACTAGATGATCAGTGTTTCATGATCAAAGGAGAATACAGCTTTTGGAAATACCCTGGGCTGTCTAAAGAGGTTTTATTTCATAAATCAGTTTTAAAGTTCTTTTAATATAAAAAATTAAAAGTAATCCAGTAAAGCACAAGAGCTCCCCAAATTAAGCATTGTGTATTTTTTTCAGAGATGCCATAAGCACCACACTCACAATTGGTATCTCATCTACCTTCCTGGGTATTTCAATATGTAAATGAATATATAATCAGAACTAATGTTTGCCAAATCAAAGAAACTGATACACTGAAGTACGCATTGCCCATCAAACCACTTTGAAATTCTGTCTAGAGTTACATATGTGCACAGTAAAGTCAAAGCAAAAATTCACAATTTGTACCAGAAAGGTGTTAGCAGACTCATAATTTGATTTCATGAGAATGCTTGCTCTGGTTACTACTTAATTCCACAGGACTTTTTCATATAGACCATTCTAAAACCAGCAAAAATAAGTATCACTTAGGTAAAAAAAAAGCCCACAATCTTTCCTTGTTGCATGCAAGAATACATACATCAAACAAAGCCTTGAAGTTATTGAGTCTGGATGGGATATAAAATAATTAAACTTCTATGCCCACACAACTTTAATATTGATACCATCTTGAAATATTTCTTTTTTTCACTGAAATATTTCTACATGAAATTTCAGCTTCCATTCCTGTGTGCATTTCAATGCCTGTATTAAGGAAGTTCTCAAAAGCACTGCAAAGCATAAGTTAATAGCAACATAATATCCATCAGTACCTTGTCATTTTTCTCAAGCAGCAGTCTGAAGCCCTCCTTTTTATCATCCTCTGAACCCTTGTGCAAATTGTCCACCTGCTGTAAAAAATTAAATAACTCTTCTTCTGATTTCACAATGGCATCGGGTGATTTCACACATCCTTTTTCTTCCTCAGAGTCTTCTTCAGAATCAGTATGAGCTGTAAGATAACTAAAATTACAGAAAATAATAACCATCTTTTCTAAAAAATATTGGTGAAGCATTGTTAAATCCAAATAAAAAATTTCAGAGCAAAATTTCTTCTGGTTGTCCAGCTTCTAAAAAGGTTTACTCATGGCATCAAGCTTGCTATTTCTATTACAAAACCTTTATCTTCAAAGGGACAGCACAATCTTATTCCAAACATAACAGTCAAGTAATTACACTGTCCTGCTGCCTAATATCGCACTCACAAAAATGCAGATACAATATTAGAAACACATGTATCCTTGTGTTTCAAATGCAGAACACTTTAAATCATTAATGTGTATTAAGACATGCTCTGCAACCCTGAATACGCCTCTTCACCTCTTTACCTCTATTTCCCTATTTTCTAAAACAGGAATGTGCTTACTAACCAAAAATGCTTAAGAATCACATGCTTTTTTAAAAAACACTCATAAGATCCAGATATAAGCAAGAACACCACTGTTCAATTTCTTCTCTTATTTCTTTCGAACATCCCTAAACTCAGAATAGCTGAAGCTGGGAAAAAAAAAAAAAAGCTTATATTAATTCATTATGCTTAGTGCACAAGTACTCAGCACAAAGCAGTTGAGGACAAAGAAATATTTACCAAAAAAATTAATTGTCATGCAGAGATAAGCAGGTGTACTTACTGTCCAGAATGCTAAATATACATTAGGTTACTCCAATTTCATATAGGAGCACCTGAATGGCATTATTTTTAAATGTAGCTTTTTGCTTATGTACTAAAACCAGACCAAAAATCCTAATCTCCTACATTTCTACTTTTGAAAATATTGGATAAAAGAAAACATATATAAACCATGTGTACGTGTTCAAACTGAAAAGCAACATGGAGCAGAGCAGAGATGGGAAACTTAATAGATTCTCACAGATTTGTTTTAAATAATATTGATGATGCTCAAGTTGATGACACATCCTATGTTCTATCCTGCAGAGTCTTTATTTTTAAGTCACCAAACATTTGGTTCGGTTTTCTGAAGTATCTTTAAAAAAACACTGTCTTGTTCTTCCATAGTTATTTTGGGTGCAGTGCTACATCATATATAGGCTGCAACTGTAAGAGCTCTAACCTGACACCAAAATTGCAGGGGATCTGATGGGAGGGGGGCAGTCTTTTAGCTCCAATACATAAACCTATGATGTGAATGAGATTTGGAAAGGATCCTTCCTCACATGGTTTGAATGGCCCACACCCCTGATTAAAAGATAAATTGAGTGTTTATGCAATTACTGACATTAGATAATATAAAATAGCCACAACTAAACAGTGGATGCAATTTCAAAATTCCCATACAAGAATTGTAACACCCCTTAGTTACAGGAATTTGGGCACTGCATCAAATGCTACCTAAGCAGGTAGACAGGAAAGTAAGGAATCGGTGTTTGGAAGTCAATGTTGATGTCATCTTTATCTTTGCTGCACAAACATCTGCTAAAATATCTATAATCACTATTGTTCCAATGTTAGGAAATGGACAAAAGTGATTATTAAAAAAAGTTACTTTCCCAGCAAAAATACAAAGGCCAAGGTTGGGCTGACAGACAAACGCTGTCACTCCAAGGAAGCCGAGCAGAGTTTTCTAGCTGCACTGTATCAAACCATTATGGCCAAACATCAAATTGAGGCCAAACATCAAATTCATATGACATTAGGTAAGGTATGTGAGAATATTCATTTAGGAATAAACGGAAAAAGTGTGAAGTGGGTCACAATCTAACAGATTATGTGAAACCGTAACAAGCTAATTATTAAATACCATGGAAGACTCATCTTTTAAGATCAGATCATACTGCATCAAGCCTTTCCTCATCCCACTTCTCCTACAGAAACATGTCCTCCAGGCCACCTTTGTGCTGAGAAACAGCAGAGAGGACAGGTCATTTCTTCCTCACTCCCTCTCTCACCTTCACTGTCCTGGGAAATTCCCTCCTACCTCCTCTATTTGTATGCTTTAAGGATCTTCAAAGAATTTAAATGTGGAGCAGACGATCTTAAGCCTTGATGAGAATGCCATAAATTTCCATTTACTTGTTGATTACATGCCTTGAAGAAGGCAAAACAGTATCTACAAAACAACCTGTGGGAAGTGAAAACCACAACAGCTAATAACTTTTTTTCAGTGTAAGGCAATGCCAGTAAATTCCTAGGGACAGCAACAAACCACACCACCATGTACCTGCTTATGTAGATGAGAAGACACTGAGCTACACTAAGGGGAAGGAGTTTCTATACAACCAACTGAGAAGAGCACCATTCTGAAATTAAAGAAACAACATATTTCAAAACTTCTCCAAGTCTGCTTGAAAGTGAACAGTGTTTGTCATGAGAAGGACAGAAATTAAATGTCGTGATACCAAAATGTCCAAGGAAGTGAAAACAATTGCTAGTGCCTAAGATTCTGCATGCTAGTTACTCCTAAGAGGCACCAGCATTCCTCTAAATTCTTCCTTCCTTTCTTCAGAAAAATAACTTCACAGTGCCTTCAGAGGGTCCTCTCTTCCTTGCCTTTGTCTTTGCCTCTGGATCTGACACTGATGTCTTTTTCCCACAGGAAAAGCACAAAGGTGACAGCCAAAGGCTTCATGACTTATTTGTGTTGAGTTCCTGCTTCACTAGGTATGCACTCCAGACAAACTCCTACATTGCTCAGGAGTCTTGGGGGTAAAATGACAACAAGGTAATTTAATCAAGGATAAAACAAATATTTTGGCATTTTGACAAAACAGGCATAAAGAGTGTTTTTCTGTTTGTTTGTTTGTTTTTTTTCTGATGACATTAATTTTCTTACTAGCTCTCTGTTCAACCCTTTGCATAGCTAAAATGTTATAAGCATGAAAACATAGCATGTTAAGAAGGCAATACAGACTTTTAAAAAATAAACAGCTAAGATTTTTCCTAACAAGTTAGGTAAATTCTTCTTTACTACTTTGAACTGAAGCCAGTTTTATTACAAGATTGGAAGTCCTTGCAGCTACTTAGGGGCAAAAATAAGAATGTAACAGGTATTATTGATATAAAACTAGCATATCTGTTTATTTTTTAAAAGTCTACTTATTCTAGAAAAGCAAGTTATGTGTTTTAAAAAACAACAGTACTAACACAAACAGAAGCAATGACTCTTTTTAACACAGTTTAAAATCTCCAGGTGCTTAAGGGACGATGACAGTAATCCAAAGGTGAAATCAAAAAATAAGGCAGAGTCATTACAGTTTGTTTTACAAATATTTCATATAACAAGACTGACATCTCCTCTTTTACCTGGTAATTCCCTGCAAGAGGCTTTATCAGATGATAAACAGAAAGTGAGTATTGGCACGTGATAAACATGTTGACCAGTATTTGAGAAAACGGAAGAACATTAAAAATGTCTACAGTCAGTGCTAGCTTGTTCTCACCTTTATTACAAATAGATTTTATTTAAAAGAGAAAAACAGTGATAAGAAAGTAAGGAGCAATGATCAATCAACAGGACTCGGATCACAAAGACTGTTCAAAGTTCAGAGAACAAGTGGAAACTGTCCTGGAGACTCAACACACTATGGTTAAGCTGTTCAGTAAATCCAGGCCCCTAGTCCTGGATTAAAAACAAAAAAAAACAAAAACAAAACAAAACAAAACACTAAACCACCTCTGAGCTAGACGGTATAACACACCATTGTGGCATAAACTCACTTTGCGTGTTCAAAAACTGTTGGATTGCCTATAAACTGGCATGTGCTGGTCCTGTCTAGGCATCATCTGTTCATTGAACTTCAGCTTTTAGACAGATCAAATATCACCTGCTGTTTTCCTGCCAACTTAAAAAAATCACAATCTAACACAAACGTCATCTCCTCTGTTCCTGCTAATTCAATAAAATGATTATATGTCACAGACTGATCTGGATCAAATTTGCACTGTACAACTTCGCAGAGTGCATGTCCATCACTGCTAGTAAGCAGCCTTTGAGGAAAAGTTTGGCAAACAAGATTCATAGGTCAACTGAAGTTTGCACTGAAAACAAATAGGCTGTAAAAATAAATGAAGAAACAATAAAGTTATACTCAGAAGCAAGCAAGGGAAATGTCCCTTTCTGCTGAATATTTAAACTATTGCAAGGAAAAAATATAAATAAAACATCAATAGGAAAAGCCTCTACTGTGGTGAATCTTTCTGGTGATTGATGCCAAATGTAATCTGAAAAGCTTGGATGCCAGGCCAGTTGAAGACCAGTGCCAAACATGACACTGATGTCAATAGCTCATCACTGCTGTATCATGGGAGGAAACAGCTTTAAAAATCGCAGAGGAGAATTAGGTGACACCATCCCAGCTGAACATCTAGACAGAATTTATTGTATTTGTAGATGAATGAGTGCTTGTTACACATTATCAGGGGCTACATATTGAAGTTTTCACCAGTAAATAATGGAAACTGAAACAAAGTATTAAGAATAGAATACAGAAAAGCACAAACTAGAAATCATAGGCTCTTTAGCATTCAGTCAATGTCCTGTCGATTCAGTGTACCTTTCATTCAGTCTATCCATTAAATAAAATTCCATTAAATAAAAATGTAGATCATTTATTAAAAAGCATGTGATATTCTTCCACTTACAGAAATATATCATTTTGGCAGTCAAAATAGAAAGCTTCTCATCCCAAGGTGCTGAATACCTATAGTGACATCAAGACTATGATCAGCACAGATCAAAGCAGTGAGGACCATATCAGAGACTGCCAGTGTCACATATTTCATGGGAAAAGCAGGTAGTATTAAAGCTTTTCTGGAAGAAGTTTACCAATCTGAAACTGATGTACTTATCCACCACAAGTCCATAAAACCCTGTAGATTACTTTATCTGCCAATTGCCAGCATCCACACATTTGTCAGCTAAACCCAGAAATGTTTAACATAAGCAAAATCCTATCTTCTAGATCATGAAAATACTGCTGAGTAAATGAAACATGCTGCATGTACTTCAGATAGAATACAGAGAGTGAAAATATGCTTAATATGTAACAAAGAGAAAAATAATTTCTCCAGTGCACAAACTAGCAACCAAATGAATTGCTGTATGTGGCATTCACCGCAGAACAGTGTAAAGCAATGCACATGGTGTTATACCTATGTCAAATGAAGTGGTGATGCACACTAACTGGAAAAAAAATGAATGTGTGCTGTTATTGTCTCTCATGGTAAACTCTCAAAAAACATGCATCATCATCATTAAAGTTACAGAGGGCCTCAGAAAAAGCTACATACATTGCAAATGTGCACACATTAGGACTAAGAACCTATTTCCATTTGCAAGAGGAAGAAAAAAAATTACAAAAGAAAATTGCTTCAGCAAAATAAAATTGTCTTAAATTTAGAGAAGATATGCAAAACAAGCACATCAAGTAAAAGGTGTTAGTAAGAAAAAACCCACCTCTTTTCAAAAGGTTTTTAAAAGTAGCTATAGAAAAGCAGATACCCAAATGACTAACACCATCTATAACCTTGAATTATCTTCCTCCCCTCTGACTGTACACAAATACTTGTGAGAGAAGGTCTCTCTTAAGGACGCACTCAAAGATCTTGCACACTTTAATCACTTGTACCGGATCATCTCATCAGCTGCTTCATCACACAGAACCTGAACAGACAAGTTTCCTTGGCTCATTCTCAAAGAACAACACATCTCTCCTGACCAGAAAACGGGGCCTCCTCAGATGCTAGGTATGGAACAACCCCTACACTGCACCTGTGAACCTAATTATTCATAAATTGGTCCTTTAGCCCTAGTTCCATCTCTGACTATTTTATGCGTAACATAAAGGCCTCTGCAAACCAACCAATGGATAAAACAATCTGAGAAACTAATAAAGCTGAAATGTTTCTGCACCATATGAAGGAAGAAAGTCTTTGACTACCTTTGACAATACTGAATACCTGAAATAAAGAACTAGTTCATAATAGAACTAACAGGTCTCAAATATGGTATCAAAATACAAGACTTGTAAAGCATGTGGGCTAGGGGGTAATTAAAGAAATTCCACTCACAAGAACTGAAAATAAATTTGGAGAAACTCTTAAAAAGTAGAATTACTATAATTGCTATATGCAGCATGTTGCTGTTTTCAGAATATTACAATTAATTAATATAACTTTAAAGAAAAAAGTGACTTAAGATGGGCAATTTACAGACATAATGATGCCTACACATGTATGTACAACACACTGAAGAGACTGGTCAACAAACTAAGTTGCTGTAAACATACCCTGATTAAATTGCATATAAGTATCTAATCTGATTAGATCAAAATAAAGTTGCAATTACAGGAGAGTACTGTCATCACCATTTTTCCATTACTGCTGGAGGGTATATTAGGTAACATATGAAAAGACAAAAATATAGTCCCTCTCCTGGACTCCAGGCACATCTGTACATCAGCATGTTCCTCAACCCATGCGTATAAAAGATCCCATTAATTACAATGGAACTATATGGTGTGATCAAAACTAGAAACTTTCTACCTTTCTAAGTCAGTAGCCTATACCCCTCATGATTATTTTTTAAGACTCCAGAAAGTGTACACCACAGCAATTAAACATAAATGTACCACCATTTGTACCCATGCTGCATTTGGGCATAGCTTTCATAGCATGTAAAAACTTGAAGCAGAACACTGTAATAACTCATCTTTAAAGCCCACAGAAGACAACTATCAAAAAAGCACAAGAGCATTCCTACACTTTGAACAAACTATCAGAAGTACAAGACTAGTGTCTTACTAGTAGCACTTTTAAAGTTACACCATTATTCTGAACTTTGCCTCTCACTGCACAGTTATGTAGCAATACTGCATCAGATGGTTACCAAATGCACCCTTAAAAAAAAAAAAAAAAATCTGTATCGTGTTTGGCATTAAGCCAGCTTCAGACACAATACAGATTCAGATACAGTCACACAGAATTTTCTCTGATTTGAAAATTACTAATATGAATTTTTGTGTTTTTTTTCTATATAGAGAGAAATATGAAATACACATAAAACTGTAAAAGGACTCCTGTTTATAATACAAAGTTTTACAGAAGTAACAGTGAAGCTCACACTGCATGTGTATTGTATTACATACAAAATATTATTGACTCACCCTCCTTCACTTTCCGCCTCCTCAGAGCTGGTAGTTTCTGTTGCACCAGAAGCTGTCTCGGCTTTTCTCCGCTTTGTTGCTCTGTGTGATGGGCTGACTCTCTGAATGTCCCCCTTCCCTTGAAGCTCGTTTCGAACAAGCTCTTCAAGCTTTGGAATAGCTTCTTTCAGAAATTTCACCTCTCTCTTCAGTTCATCCACACTTACTAGCAAGCCATTCAATTTCTCTAGTATCTGCAGTTGCCTTCCATGTAAAACCATTACTGCTCCTTGCTCATTGGCAGCTTCGTTTTGCAAGCCCACCGAATTCAGCCTGTTATCTACCTCTAGGAACGCAGGTATATGCATAGCTGCACTGGGTTTTCGGCTCTTATGGTACCAGATCAGCATCAGGCTTATTCCAGCAGCCCCTGCCATTATGCCCAGTATTAGTCCTTTATTTTCGAAGGGAGACATTTCTGAACTCTCCTAAAATCGTGAGACAACAGTAACAGTCGGAGTTAAAGATGTTTTTCCTACTCTACCTAAACGACTTTGCTTTTAAATCACAAAAGTGTAAAACTGGAATAATTGGCGCATGCTTCACATACGAAGTTACAACTCCAGCAGTTTCTGCAGTAAGAGACTATGTGCTATGACAGCAAAACCACCACAGTTGTGGCTTTGGGGGGCTGGCGGACACACATTTCTGCATCGGCACGTGCGCAGGACCGCAGCCTTCACTTTCAACGTTCTCCATACCTTAGGTTTTTTTTAATTCTTTTTTCGCTTTAATGCGAAAAACTCATATAATCGGCTTTTCCGCA
>JANHFX010015530.1:0-11131 GCA_027560015.1 Chloroceryle amazona
GTGGGGGTTGGGGGGTGGGTCTGTTTTGTGTTGTGAATTTTGAAGGGGTGTTTTTTGAGGATGATAAATTTTAATTTGTCCAAGCTAGGGGGGGGGGGGGGTGTTAAAATAAGAATTATAATAAATATCTATATAAAACCTCATTGAGACAGATTTATGTACACATCTCAGGTGTTAGGCTTTACCCTTTATGAATGAAAATGAAAAAAACCTAGGATGCTTACTTTGAAAACCACTTGGCATTTGAGTTTTTCACTTATTACATATTAAAACAATTAGTGATTTTAGGATTTATTATAGTTAAATTCCCCTTTTGGTTTTTATTTCTTGTACCTACGTGTGGAAAATAAAGGTGTTTTCAGGATAAAACTTTATCGTAGTACTTGTAAAAAAAAAAAAGCACCAAACCTTTATAGCACTTGTACCTATAACTGAGGATTTTCAGTCACAATTACCGTCAGCATCGTATTGAATATCTGTTGTTGAGGTGTGGCCTTTTCAGAGAGGGTGGTGCTTTTACCAAATTACTCCCATTAATCTCCTAATTGATAATAGAAGGTTCCACTCTGACATTTAAAAGAGAATAGACTGTTGATGATGGATAAAGGACAAAATGAATTAATAATGGTGGCAAGTTTATTATGATATGTTAAAATCTTATCTTAGTAATCAACACTTGGAAGGAAAGTCTAGGTCATGCATTCAAATGCACCACTTTTAACTGATCTGAACAAACTTCAAAGTACTGCCTTGTGGTCTTACAGGTAGAAAGATAATCTCCAAAAGACAAAATGTTGTGGTTTTTTTTAAATATTCCGTGGTGGAACTGAGTTCTAACAAGTTCTCATTTAGTCTGCTGCTCCCAGAAATTATTTTCAAAGCAGTATTGTGATAAGTATTGTTTGCCGGTGAAGTAAACAGCTTTGATTATACCTTGGGAATACCTGTGTTTGATTTCAGAGTCTGCTATCTGAGGAAGTTGAATTAATAGTTAGTTTGTTTAATCCCTTTTGCTATTAATGTTTTGAAGACTGGGTTAAGTGTAAGCTCAGAAATTAAGGAGCCTCTCTAATCCTTCTAATATTTTGATACTTCAGAATTTATTGACAGACACATGAGAAGTGTAATACAGTATGGTTTTTTTAAAGAAGTGGATATAGTTTATTTATAGTAATAACATAAAAACAGAAATGGAGGCACATATTTTGATATTTTATACCTTGATTTTACAAGCAAGTAGTGTGACCTAGTAAAGTAAAAAAGTCTCCAAGCCATAGCTGCTTGCTGTATATCGTGCTGAAGCCATTCCCACAGTAGGTTTGAATCCAAGGACACCATCCTTTGTGTGCTTGAGGAAAAAAAGACACCACAAAACAGGAATACCCAAAGCCTGTTAGGTGAGAATCTTCATGTCAGGGTAAAAAGTCTTTTAAATGTTTCTGAAATAATATCACCTGAAAGGTGAGCTGTAGAAATGCTTGTAATAGAGGAGGAAAATCGATAATTGGCAATACTTTAATTAATTTTTGACAAGATTTTTGATTTACCAAATTGTGTGCTTTGTTATTTTCTACATTCTTCTTTCTTCTGGATAGTGGTGTTATAATGAGAATAGACTTCAGTACAGACATTTTCGGTTTTACATTTCTGTATACACATTTGATATTTGTTTACTAAATAAAAGCAGTAAAAAATATTATTTCTGGTACCTGCTATTCAAAAATTTGGCTGAAACTTGTAAAGATTAGCAACAAGATTAGTCCTTTTTTGGGGCCCTTGGATTTTTTTCTGTAACCTCCTTGCTATTGAGAAGGTGTGGAAAAGGGTCAGTAACACCAGATTCTTCATATAAACAGGAATGATCAGGAAATGTAGAACTAAATATAGAGAAAAGGGAAAGTTAGTGAATATATTTGCATATGCAAATTAGCTTAATTGATACTGCTTGCCTCTACAGGGATTTTTCATTACAAACTGGAGTGCTACATTGTTCAGCTCATATTGAGTAATTTAGTAACTAATGAGACCAGTTTGCACTAATTTGCATATGATAAATGAGCTTAATTGCAGTAAATAACTTGGAGGCATAATTACTTAATTTTCCTGTGTTGCATGGCTTTTAAGTTCACGTATGAACAACTCAAGATAATTTTGCATATTTAAATTAGTTGCTTTTAAAATTCTTAAATAAAAAAGAACACACCTTACAATTTGAACTGTAAAACAATTAAAAGTAAAAGGTACAATATTTTCAAAGACAATGTAATATTTTAAAATATCTCTATATTTCTTCCTTTAAAAGTACCAATGCCTTCTTCAAGAATAAATATTTGGAATTAAACACAATGGAGCAGTTTTAAAGTCAGAATGTGGTAGGAAGATGCTATTAGTAATAATAATAGAACTGTGTATCTCCACTGTAGTAAGCAGTGCCCATTTTGTATTCCTGCATACGAGAGTGACAACTTTCACAATTGCATTTTGTGCTTCATCAGTGCCTGTTCAGCTGTTAAGAAACTGTAACACTTTGCTACAGCTTTATATTACTGTACACAATAAATTACACAGTAGTTGTCTTAAATTGTCCATACTGTCCTACATCTACTTAGTTTTGTGTGAAGAAATCCTTAAATAGGAGAGATACTGAAGTGTCAGTGCAACAAAGATCTCTTCTTTTTTTGGTAGACTTGATCAATGGTTTGCACTATCATGAATAATCATTGTGACAGAGATTTTTACCAGGAGTTTAAAAAACAAACAAAACAACCCCAAATTTGGCATAATCCACTTCGTTTTAGCTATGTCCCTGAAGTTATTGCCCATTAGGTACTTTTGATAGAACATATAGAATTGAACTAGTGAAGTAGACAGGAAAAAAAGCTGAAACACCCAACTACCAATCTCATCAACAGTTCAGTCCCATAGCAAGATCTGTTGTGCACCTGTGATTTACAAGTGGGTGACAATCACTGAATTCTCCATCTGTGCCATAAAGAGACCCACCTACCTTTCTAGAAACTTTTGTGAAGTCTGTTGAACATCATCTTGGCAATGTTATGATACTTACATTTTCCTCTTCCATTGTATTGTACCTTTTTCTCCCATTAAGAAAGTATTTTGTGATGAACAAAGGTCTTCATATTTGCAGGATCAGATTCAATGAGGGAAAAAAAAAATCAGGTTCCTATTAAGATCAAAGGAAATGATTGTGCCCCAGCACAAACATTCTGACCCTATGGGCTGCATGCTTCATAGAGTCAAGAGCCACAAATACAAACCACTTGTCTTGGATGAAGTGATTCAGAATTCATAGAAGATACCTGTAGTGGATATGCAGTCGTGTCCAAGATAACCCAACAAGGTCATCTGCAGTCTGCACAAGGCCTGTAAACCCTTGGTTTCTTTCCTAGCAGCATTCATGTCAGCACAGACTTGACTGTAGTCCTAGAATGGGAGTGGAGTTTGAGCTCTTTGGAAGCCACGCTTGGCTCAGATGCTGCAAACTGACATTATTCCATACAGGAGTAAAGCAGTTGAAGGAAATTCTAGTATCAGAGTGTGTTCTTGTTGTCCAAATGGATCTTGTCTTCCATTTCTGTTATTATTTTTGCAGCATAGTTGACACTCTTTACAGGACAATGGTATTCTATCAAGCTTGACATAGCCAAGAAATGGAAATAATTCATTATACAATTTCACTGCCATATTTCTGCATGTTTGGTAGATGTTGCAATTTACCTGCAATAATTAGATTACAATATTAACAAGACAATGACACTATTAATTCTTTTCCAAAAAAGCCATTTTGCTGGAGAGGATGCGAGTAAAGTTTTTCATACATTTTAAATATGCACGTTCAGCATGCAACCAGTTGAGATTGTGCAAAACCTGCAAATTTTGTTTGTTAAGTCAAAGTAGAGATCAGTCAACAGAGCAAGTTATTTACATTTTTTCAGTAATGAATAATTGTGGATGAAAATACAAGCATTGCACACAATTAACAGTGTCATGAAGAAACAGAAGCTTCCTGTAGTGAAAACAAGTACTAATACTTTGCCCTGTAAGCACACTGTCAATTAAAATTGGTCAAATAGTATGAATAATCCTAAGTGAACAAGAAATACATAGTTCTAAAATTTGCCTTCCCTCACAAATGTTGGAGTACTGTAATACTTTGGTGTGTTTTATTTAGATATAAGCAGTAGAAAACACAAGTACAAGTGGACATGAAGTTTAGAGGTAATTCTGTGGTTGGCTAGCCTAGAGCTGAATGGAAATCTCATTTGTTCCAGTATTTGAATTATTACAGGAGCTTCATCTGACAAGGCAATGAAAAAAGTGGGAAAGTAGGAAAATGTTGGAGTATATTAGGGAGAATATTTATCTTCTCATTTGCTATTTTCAGTTGCTCTGAGTATTACATAATGAGGTTATCTCTGTATAACAGTAGTCAACATAGAAACAGTGACACGAGACTAAAGGTGAGGAAGCAGCAGATGGTAGTGCTGATGGAGGATTTTTCCAGGCTGTAAAAGGTGTTAGCAGAAAGGACTTCTCCTGGCTTGGAGATTTGTGAAGGGCAGTTGCTAATGATGATGTCAGTGGTATGCTGTGAGGACAAAGGAGACTTTTCAGCTTCTTGCAGTCTCCATTGGGTTAAAGGGGTAGACTACCAAGTGACCTCTGTTAGCATGTGTCAAAGGCAGGCAAAAAAAAAGGAATATGTGAAAAAGACAACAAAACTTAGGATATGTTGGAAGGCTGCCTGAAAGTAAGGATTTTTGGGATGAAGTGGAGGTTAAATTATGCATCACTAGCCACAACAAAACGTGGAAGTTAAGAGATTCATTAAGAGGAGATAGTCTTTACAGATCAAACCACAATACAAAATGATCCTAAACTTTCTCTTGTTAGCTCTGTGCGATGCAGCAGGACAGAATGAGTAGACATCAAGTCAGAACTGGTGGTCTGGAGATCATGTAAACCTCTGTGAGGGAATGCTTTCTGTAAGGCACACATGTAGTCTACTTTGTGTACTTATATTTTGAATCTGAACCTCATCATTTTCATGTACAGCCTATTTTCATAATTTTCTTCCTGAGATTAAGAGGTATCCAGAGCCTTCAGGTACAAAACCAAAGGGGTCACCAGTTGCACTCAAAAGAGTGCAGTCCAGAAGTTGAACACAATAAGGGAATAAAATAGACACTTAATCAACATCTCCATCCAAAATCAAAAGCATTCTGTATGCAACCAAGCTTTATCTAGAAAAGCTGACAGTTGTATCAAGTTCAAATTAGTCATTTCTAACAGTTGAGATAAAAGTATTAAATGGGATGCTCTAATGCTTTAGTATAAACTGAATAAAAATGATGGCTATATGATGTAAGAAATAGTTGTATATACACAGAAGGGAGAACAATCTTCCAAAAAAAACCAAAAAACTTTCAAAGTGAACAGAACCAAAGAAAATGACCTGGATCATTTCAAGAACATCACTTTAGAAACATAATCTTCAAAACAAAAGAAAACAAAAAAAAACAAACCCAAAACCAACAACAACAAAAACCCCAAAGGAACGAAAAAACAACCAACCAACCAAAAAACCAAGTCAGAAAAATGTCAGGATCCTAAGTATTATGTTGAGAAAAAAGATAGACACACAGTCTGCTTGGAAACAATAATTTGAGGTGACATGAAATGTCCAGTTATTAACTGCTCAAACACCTCACCCTAATACAGTTTAAAGGTGAGAAAACAGTGTCAGTGCTGATGCATTGTGGAAAGATCCATAGGACCTTGGTAAGAAAACATTAGTATCTTGCTTTGCAATGTGCCCTTCCAGGAATAAGGCATCTCCAGTAGCATTAGCTCTTTATGATTTAAGGGTGGATGTTACTTCATCTTTCTGCAGATAAATATATAATCCACAGAGGAATCTGATCAGGTTTATCACCAGTCTCTCTTCAAGTACTTTGTAGATTGATAGTCTTCTCAGAAGATCATCCTCTGGTAATAAAAGGGTAGAGCTCTTATATCTGATGTTAATTTATTTAGAACTTTAGAAATCTAACCATGCATTTTATACTAGTGTAAGTAATTCAGAGTAATGATAAGTATTTGGAGGTGAAAAGAGGTAGAAAAACTTCTCATAGAAATTTTAATGTTGTGGGCCTCTGGTCACTGTTGGATGCTCTTTTGCACTTTACACATGTAAATGGCACTGAATACTGTGACATAGAACCACAGAGCCATGTTGGTTGGAAAAGACATTCCTCTGGTTTTACACCAGTTTAAATTGTAGCGGAGGTTAGCCTGATAACGTTGCACGTTTCTAAAAAGGGCTAGGAAGAAAGGCTGGATTGGAATCTGGAAAGGTTAAAGGAGCTGCACAGGCAGCACTATTACAAGGGACGGCACAGGTCCATTAGTTGGAACACGTAGCAAGAGGCTTTCCTGGGTTCAGAAGACTCAAAAGGTGCTAATTTGCATACTCCAATTTGCCCCAGTCGCAGGATATGCATCAGATTGACTCCATAAGGGGAGGGCTTTCCATCTGGAGTTATGGCAAAGGTACATCATCCTAGCAGTTCCATGCTAAAAGGAGACTGGGGGAAGGGTGGGAAGTCACCAATTGTTTTGATCAGAGCTTGAAGCAGTACACTAAACCCTGCATTTTATATGGCAACTATATATAAAAGCATGTAGTTTCATTTAATAAAGAAATATTTGATCTGAGCAGGACACACTATACTGTAGGGTGTCATTTAATTCCTGAGAAAGTATTTGAAGAAAATGACATATCTCAGCACTGTTTGTGGACCATTTTGTTGCCACCTACTGAGTGTTGTCATTTCCATAGCCAGTGGGCTGTATTGAATCAGACAGAGGGAATAGGTCATTAAAAGAAATTGAGGACTTTCTGCAGCCTATAGATGCTGAAGGGGGAATTTTTCTTCAGATATATCAACAAAACTCTATTTAATGGAGCCTACATTCAGTTATGGTTTGGGGTTTAGCCCTATTTTGCTCTGAAATAAGGTGACTTGAAAAGTATAGCCAGCATAAAGTAATATGTGGGTTCACCAGAAAGAATTATACCTTCTATGGTGTTTGTAAAGATATAGGTGAGGACAATAGATGTCCTGGTTGCAGGATACCTTGTTTCTTTCTTTTCAATCACAGGGTTAATCAAGAAAGGAAAAGGGTGTTGGTTTTAAATAAATAAGAATGGCAGAAAGTATATTTCATGGGCATGTTGTGCAAGTTAACAGTGATATTTTTCTTCACTTCCTTGAAAACATTGATGACAGTTTCAAAGATGACTATATTCCTCATTTTGGATGTCATGAAAACAAACAGCATTACAAATAGGCTTTAAATATCCTTGGTACTCCTTTGCAATAGAAGTGAAGGGTAAGCAGCATACACCATCTTTTTCCACAGGAGCTGGCAAAGGGTAATGTTGGAGTCCTCATACCAAGAAACCTTAAATGGAGCATGGACAGTTGAGATTCATGTGAATGCTATTGTTTAAGGCTGCTTTTAACTCATATTGTCATCATATCAACTATCTGCTAGTCACTATTTCATACTGGGTTGTTTGGGGGTTTTGTATTAACTGTGAGATCTAAATAAATAGAAAAAATATTGACACAGAAGCTGTGTGTTCAACTTTCCTCACTGCCAGAGAAACTAGAGCCCTGGAGGTAGTTCTGTGTCCTTTGGATTTTACTTGGAGAGTACGAGCACCTTTACACAGACTTTAAAGCACATAACATTAAAGGGAATACAAATATTGTTGAAATAAATGAGTCAGGCTTGTAGAGCACACTCTCTGTTCTGAAGTATATTATCTCAAAAGTTGATTAAAAGTGATTGGATCCATTAGTTGCTGCTAAAATGCCACTATATTAGAATTTCTATCTGTACAGAGAATAAAAAAAGGGAGTATTGAAACAAATGGTAACATTTCCAGAAGTGAGGTAATTTTGTGTAATTACATTGTATCACATTTTCTTTGGGGGACATTTAATAAGGTCACATAAAATGTAAATCGATCCTGAATTCCATTCATTAATTATGCACAGTACTTAGCCAATGAATTTTTTTCTTTCATATTTTTTTCCATTTTAAGGAGCATACTATTTCGATGTACCATTTTACATTCCAAGACTATACCCCTTTGATAGTGTCTGACTGAATCCAGGTTTGATTTAATGAACTGTAAATTCTTTCCTACATATTCTAGATAGTGATTTGAAGTTCGTATCATTGCCTTGCTTTGCACTTAGTATTTGTTATTCTGTTCTTCCCTTCAATTGTATCTTTTGCTCGACATAAAGTTTTGAATCATCAACTTCAGTCATGGTTTTTTGTAGCACAGAAGTGGTGGATTAGCTGCTTTTAATGCAGACTTTAGGGAGAAAAAGAAAAAAATCTGTGGGGTGTGTTTGTCTAGAGGTCAGAAGTCCTACTCACATTTTAAAAGAGACCTACAGCAGAGGATAGGAATTGCTTCTCTCAGTCACCATTATGGAGGATGGCTTCTTTGCTATGTACCATCAGTCTCCTAGCTCATTGATGAAATCACTGGTGTTTGCTTTCAAAAAAATAGCATGAATGACACAAAGTCAGAGTTTGAGTGGAGACCTAATACGTAACGGTCCTAGAGACTCTCAGATTTCCTCTGCACAGTCTCAATAAAGGTCACTTTTAGGTGAGGTTTAAATTGAAAGACTGTACACAGTGTTTCAGTAGTCGAGGCAACCAAAATTTCACAAAAAAATGTATTTCTGTTGTGGTGTAGGATTTCCAGGTTTATTTATTTATACAAAGCATCCTGTCAGAAGACAATTCTGGAAATAATAAGCCCTTTGCGAACTCAGAGAATGAAAAGTTTGGGACTATAAATAATTTAAAAGAAAGACTGTCCTGCTAAGCTTTGTGTGTCACTTTTTGGTTTTGAGGGTTGATTTGGTTGTGTCTGTTTTGTTGCTGCTTTTGGTTTTGTTAATTTTTCCATTTACTTGTCTAAAACAGTAATGAACAAGGCAGGATTTTTCATCCTTGGCAAATGATATAGTCAAGTAAAATCAAAGACAGAACATCATCCTCTGTTTGAAAAGAAAAAAAAAGGTCTAGATATGTTTCTAAACTTAAATAATAATTATCAAAATGTATATTAGATGGTAGGACAGAAATAAAATTTTCAAGGATATGATATTGTATTGGTCTATCAAAGAGATAAAAAATACTCAGTTTTGTTTATTATAAACCCAAGCTTATCATCCTGAAAATGAAGGCCATTTTCCATGGGTTTATGTGTCCCAATTTCTTTCAAGCTGCCATTTTTATATGTTGCAGTTGGCACATAAAGAGAGATTTTCAATTGAACACCTAGTTGTAAGTTCCTAAATCTATACCTGTGGAAGATCAAACCTGGATGTGGCCAGCAGAAGGGCTGTAGAAAGGGCTGCCCATGTCACTGATGAGCTCATTGAGGGCATTGTAGGGATATTTATCTTCTTAGGCCCCTGTACATTTGCATTTTAGGGTGCCAGTAGTCCATTAGGTTGGGCACATGCTGCAGGAGAGAGAGGGAATTCCTTCATGTCTAGTCTTTGCACATTTAGGCTACTGATTTTTTTGCCCCCGCATTTTCAGTGTCTGCCCATAGCTAATGAACAGCATTCAGCATTCATTCTACAAAAGTTTCCCCAACTCCCAAACAGATTATTCTTGATGAGGGTATGAATTATTGACTGTAGCTGCTATTGCTGAATTTAGGAGCAGATATACCCTTAAGCCTTGCTCTGGATTGATATTCAGTGACCTCCCTTACAGAGAGGCTCTGATTTTGGGAGACTCAGAAAGTAAATGGAAAGTGGCTTTTCCCATTTCTTACCTGAGGAAATGGTTAATATTTCTTAATTTATGAGTATTATTAAGCTTTGCTTCCAGGTGTTAAGGTATTGTTGCATTCTCAAGTCAAGGGGAGAAACATACAGTTTTTCAAAGCAACAGTCACAACATCAGAGCACCACATTTTAGTTAGAGACCATTTTCTTTTCTTTAGTGTTAGAATGTGCCTGTCAAGGCACAGTAGGTGTCAATATATTGGCAAATTGTTACGTAGTGGGTTTTTGTTTGATTGGTTTGGGGCTTTTTTTAACCGTATAGAGCATTTTAATGCGTTGTGTTTTCCTCATTATAAAATGTCTTTGTGGTGTCATTCAAATCTTATACTTGCAATTCCTGGCAGTATATCTAGCAGTAAAAAATTTGCTTAGAATTAAAAAGTAATGGATGGTGTCAGCAAAGCTCCCCAGCCACTAAATGAAGAATGAACATTTACACATTTTACAGATTCACTGTACCTCCAAGGTTTCATCATCTGTCCCTAAATCACCAGGAACAGTAGAAATACTGGAATTAGATGCATCGTGGCATACAAAAGCATTAAGGGATGCGTACTACACTCAGATTGCACTCCTTAAGAGGGAGGACCCACTCACTAAACCAAGAAGCATGACTATGGGGCAGCAGCACACTGACTGCAACAGGCAGACAATCAAGTTTATCAGCAAAGCCAGTAGTAGAGCCAGGAAAGGAAAGCTGACATCCAGATGCTGGTGATCTCGGCATCCTACCCAGAACTGGGCATATGGGTCCTGCATCTGTCAGTGTTACAACAGCAGTTGGCTCCCAATCCTGAGCAGATTCTGTATTCCCAAAGTTAGAGATCCCATCCAGCACAGTCACTGAATCGACAAGCCAAGTCTTCTGAAACAGTGCTATTGTGTTTGAAAGGCCAATTTAGGTCAGAAGATGTCCTGAGAGATTGTATGAGCGTTCTTCCAATTCTTGACAAGATTGTGATGCATAAGATTTTTTCTGCTTATGCAGGCTTTTAAAATTCTGCAACACAGTGAGGAAATGACAGCATTTTTTTTTAAATGCAAAAAAGAAAAAGAAAATCCATCCGAAAGGACAAGAATTTACAAGAGAATTTTCTCATGTGGAAAAAAAACTTTGTTAATATTTGCTTGTTCATTCTCCTGGGAGAAACAGTCTGGGTTCCTAAATCAGCCTTGGTCTTCAAAAACCCTGAAATAATTTCTCTTTAATA
>JANHFX010015530.1:14574-34684 GCA_027560015.1 Chloroceryle amazona
GCTGAAACTATGAAACTTCTATACTTCCAGTGGTTCGTTGCCATGACATTCACCTTTGTGTTACTGCCTGCAACCAAACTATGATGTATTGATGGATTATTTTTATTCAGAAAGTCCATGGTGTAAATGATTGGTTTAGTAAAGGAAGGAATATTATTAAATACAACTTAATACTTTAGAGAGCTATTCTTCACAAAACAGTTTGGAATATTTTTTATATTTGTTTATAAATTTATCATTTATAGTTGTTTCTGAATTTATGCTAAATTTATATTTATATTATTTATCTATGTTTTAGGATTTTTAAAAACCAGTATGTTTTCCTAAGGAAAGGAGATGTCTTTCCAACAACCATGTGATATTTATCCATAAGACTGAAAATACTGTAAAAATACAGTATGCTACAGTCAATATAAACTTTAACCCTCGTTTACAATGCTAATAATACAAAAAGTAGTTCCTATGAGTAACAACAGCTAAATCTCAATAAAATGCAAAATAAAACAAATAAAAGGTTGGCAAAAGCTTCCTGGTGAAATGTACAGATGAAAGCTCTTCATATTCAGGAAAAAGCACTGCTTGTTTTCTAACCAGCAGTTACAAAGTTATTGTGTGTACAATTTTAGCAGTAGTTGCCAAAGGTATCTTGTATAGGAACACCTGTGGTTAGAATAATTTCAATGCAGTTATTGGTTGTGTCTGCCTTCTACAGAAACACAGATCTTTCTGTGACCCAGAATCATGAATGTAAATGTAATTCCATTGAAATATACAGCTCTAGTCAAGCTATCTAGATCTGAACTGAGAGATAATTAACCTCTTCATACAAACTTTGGAATTTTTTTTTTTATAATATTGAACTGTACTGTTTATTTAGCTTGCCAGTCAGACCTATTCTGACTTCTCTTGACATAAATGCATTCTATTCTATCAGATATCCACTCGTGGCGAATTTAGGGTATCCCAGGCACCTCTGTCAGCTGATAAGAACAAGTACTGACCAGGCATTCCTGAGGCTCAGAACCTGAACTTGCAGGACTTGAACTGAAAGACTTGATTCTTTTAGTTGTAAGCCATTCCTGCAATCTTAATGTTTCTGTTTTCTGGTTGCCAGCATGAGAAAGCTCCTCATAAGGAGATCCTCTAAGTGGCTTCTTAGAAACAGTTCCACAATACTCTCTAAAAAATGTGATGCCTTGCATTCGTTATCAATTATACGTTCAAGGGGGAAAATTGCAGTAGAAATATACGATCTGCAATGTCTGTTTAGACCAAGCTTGCTGAGAATCAGTTGTACTCTTTGATGGTAATTAAAATCAGTCTGGGTGGTAGGAGGAGAGCTGAAGGGGTAGGGAAGAGTTTTCCACTAATTTTTTAGTCCAGAAGGTAGATTGCATGGGACTAATTAGACATCACATTTTTTGTGTGTGAATCAAGATCAAATATAATGATAGTCCTTATCTCTCTGGATCATTTATCTTTTTAAAACCTTTCCTTTTGGAATCCCATAGAGATTGGTCCAGTTTCCTTCTTTAACATCTGTGAAAGATGGTTAAGAGCTAATATAAATTTGAAAAATGTGATTGAGCTAATATGCAACCATCAGTGAACTATTTTGGGTTCATTCAGCCTCAATGGATGTGAAGGACAGTCCCAGAAACACAGCTGGCAGTTAAAGATTTTGCAAATATAGATTGGCTTATTTTGTTTGGCAGGAAAAACTACCAAGATGCTGAATTACAAAACTGTTTTTTTACTCCATACTGTTTGTCAGACCGGTTCCAGGGACATCATATGGATAAAGAAATGTGAGACTGGTAGTTTACATATTAGTGATATGCTTTCAGGTGAAAGAAACTAGAATTGCAAGCTGGCAGCAATCTGGTCTACGTGTGATAATGAGGGGAAATGTTTCAGTAACCATCCTCATGGGCTTTGGATAAAAACTCTTGCTCTTGTGTTGTACACCTTCCTGGCTGTTGTCTTCCCAGTGCATCTAGTGTTGACCCTAATTCTTTTACCCAGAGGAAATCCTTCTCCAATATTTCCTAAGGGGAGAAAAAGCACCTTAAGCTTTGCCCCACTGAACACAGACATTTCACGTATCTTCTTTCTGTACCTTTTTTTTCCTCAAAGACATCTCACGTTAGTTTATTAGAACCTGGGGAAAAAAAGATTCTTACTAGTTTTGCCATGTCGGGCTTGGGCAGAAAAGATAATTTTCTGCTTTTTATGATTAATAAACCCATACTGTCATTAACAATTGGCCAGTTAGCTGTCTACTATTATGGTTAATGAGATGTTGGCATTATAGTGTAAATGCAGCAACAGACTTAGGGTGATTTATGTCACCTGTGTTTCTGGCTTTTAAACTGTTTGTAACATTTGTTAACCTGTTGGGGACATCAGGATGAGAACAGCGAGTCCATTCCAACAGACTGTACTCTGCACACCACATTTTTCATCACAGTATTAGATGTGTACTTTTCATTCTCAATTTACAGTTGTTTATTTACCCATATAACAGACTCAAATAGAGCGAATTTTTGGGATTGCTGTTGAATTATTGTGGATTAGACTGTAATACATGGCAGATGAAGGGACTCTCACCTGTGCAGTAGCATTGTGGGAGCCCTGAGGCTGTTGGCTCGGCTCATGATGTATTGTACTGCTAGTGTTTCAGCTCTCTCAGGGGATTGCTGGTCCTACTCTAAGGTCAGGAGTTAACTACTTGTATTTTAGCAGTGTACTGATATCAATACGGCTCCTATGGAAACCTTACTTGACGTCATTTTTGGATCTTTGCTACTGTAGCCAAGCTTTAGTAAAAGTCAATAAGAACATTAGATTGTTGTCTGTATTATTACTTGCCACTTCCTGCCAGCAATCTACCAATTCATTAGCAGAGAGTTTTGGAAATCTCACTTGATTATTTATGCAGTCAATAGCAAGGCTTGTCTGCATTCATAATTGTTTGATTTTATGGCCTCTTCTTTAAACAAACATTGTCTATGGTAATGTGATGCCCTGATGGATGGGAAAGGTTTTGTCTGTGAATATCATTTAGATAATTAAAAATGACAGATGAAATCGCCTGCTGTCTTGACCTGTACTTTGTTCCCTCAGTGATGCTGAAGAGATGCTGATTGCTGTCAATCAAAACCCATTGGAGGTTTGTAAATTCTGGCTGCTGTGAACTCTGACCTCCAGTGTTGATCTGAAATAGATAATAACCTTGAAATTCTATTAGAATTTAAAAACTGTTTCACCAAAGGGGCACACTATATACTTTTTTTTCTCTAGAACATGACTACTGAATGTCATTGTTTACTTCACAAAATCCAGGAAACAGAAGTAAACGTATTGTGCTTAAAGAAACTTAATAGTACAAATCAGTTCTAAAACTGTATAAAATAAAATCACCTCATCCCGTTGTTTTTGTTTCAAGGCTGCAAATCCTCTTTATGCATTTCGTGTCCAAATAATGTTTTTATTCTGTTTACTGCTTCTAAAGCTTGTGATGTGGTCCTGACTTAATGACGTATTCTGACTGTCGATCTAGATCTCATTTTCCTATTTCCTCTATGGTTGGTCTTTGAGACACGATATTAGTTTTTTAAAACCACTAGTTCTTTTCTTAAGAAGCAGCGGGAGAAACACTAGCCAGAATATTTAAGATGCAGAAAGCCCAGGCAGAAATGCACCAAGTTCTGAAACAACAAACGCCTTGAAACCTGGGTCAAGAGATCAGGTGCAAAAAGGGCAGTCACCATGAGATCTTTTTCTTTTTTTTTATTTTTTTTTTACATTACCTACAAACTTCTGGGATAATAACGTGGTATTGTTTGGTTTATGATTTGGGGTTAAATTTGCTTTGTTTTCTTTTTGATGGAACAAGGGGTTAAAAGCATATTGAGATTATATTTTGGTATAATCAGTGTTTAAAGTTACTGGGAATTGTAATTGCCGAACTTTGGGAAATTAAACACTCAGGTTTTACACATTTGTCTTAATAAGAAACTCCAACTAAACATAGAGTAAGTGCTTTAGGATTTAGTAATTTTTATCTCCAGCTAGTTCTTAAGTACCTGTTCTTAATAGGATGAATGTACCTACTCAATTTGGTACAGTAAGAGAAGTGACTAAACATGTTCTCTGAAAAGGAAGTTGAGAAAATTGCTTTTTCTTCTTTGGAATTGAATGTGAAATTCCAGTAGGGCTGGTTTAATATCTAGCATTTTCCATAACAGTCTTGGCTGTTTGCAGAAAAAATAATTTAGACATTTTCTCAGAGGTGGAGCAAAAAAAAATCACAGCTAAATGTTTTATCCAGATTTAATTGTAAGGGACATAATTTACATCTGCAAACGAATTGAGGAACAAATTTAATTTTGTTTTCAATGGACATACTATTTCTTCCCTGAACAGAAGCCAGTGAATAGATGACCATTTTCATCTTCTGACTTCCATTTGTTAAAAAAGGTCAGGAAAAAGTCAGTGTCTGGGTAAGTATGAGACGAAATACTTCCAACTCCACTGGAGTAGATGTGTTTTGCAAGCTTTTCACATGTCTCTAACAAAGCAACTGGGTTCCTGTGCCTGACAACCCTTCTATGGTAGTGCCAGGCCTTTTTTAAAGCAAAGACTGAGAGTTGCATCAAACTGGCAAATGGATTTGTTTTCTGGACAATTGTGAACAGCAACAGAAGCTTTAAGCGTTTGGGTTTTTTGCAACTTTCTTTTCCTGAAGTGTTGAAGGTGTTGCTTTAATTTGTTATAATTTTTTAACATTATGTATAGAAGGGTCTCTTTTTAACTTTGTTTACAGGTATTGTTTGAATATGTTTATAGTTTTCTTTGTAGTATTATAGGATTAGTTGAAAATAAATTAAGAAAAACATGGAGAAGGTGAGATCAAGTGAATGGAAAGTAGTTTATTTAAAGAAAAAATCTCAAGCACTGTTATACCCTGAATTTAGATACATTGCAAGTTAGGTCTGGATTTAATAACATACTCCTAGCAAAGATATCTCTCTGCAAGTAAGTTTATATTACCAGTTGGATCCTGTCTATGATTTACAATATCTGCTTGTCTATAAACACGCCTGTGGTTTAAATAAGTGCTGATTTTGTAAGATTTGTAGTAAAGGTGTAGTGGAGTAAATCTGTAAAATATTACAGATAATTTGCCACTGAATGTATCCCATCCATTTTTTTGGAAACAGGATTTTATTGCTGAAGTGTCATTTCTACACATTGCAAGAAAATGTTGGCTGTTGATTTTAAGGAGTTTAAGGTGGTCTAAAATTACCGAATCTGATTTAAAGTGCATAGACTGAGCATCTATGAGTTTAAAGTGAGATTTCTTTTAATTCAAAAGGACTCCTGAGGTTATTATTTTGCTTCAATATGAAAATGAATTGTGACAATACAGGCCTGATTACAAGCTTCCCAGGATATCCCACTGTGACAATTAGCTCCCAATTGTTAAACCATTTGTTTATTAGAACATTAAGGGCTAGTGCTGTCTTTACTTGCAACTGGAAATGGACTGCTACCAAGGTTGGATATGAACACAAAGAACTCTCAGGAAAATGTTTTATTGGAGAAGAATAACCACATGTTTCAAGCTAATTTGAGTCACTTCTAGTATACTCCAAGAGAGTTATTAAAAAGTCATCTGTAACAGGTGGGTCAGTTAGTCTAATAAAAATTCCTTTTGAATGTTCATAAAACTTTAATCTATTCCCCAGGGACCATGAAGTACCAAACAACATAATAAAACAATCCAGGAATTAAAAAGGTTTTTGCTAACTCTGTGACTTCCAGTACATGCACAAGTTAAATAACACTCTACTCCACTGAGAAAGAAATACAGAATACCAATTATCAATCTCAGGATGAAAAGTCTGCTCAGAAAATGAGAATGCTCCCTTCTTCTGGACATCGAGGTGTGCTTCTGCTTCAAAGCATGGTTGGCTGCTGCATGCCTGTGCTACTCAGCATTCCCCTTGGCAGAGACAGATTTTCTACAGTGTGAGATGTATGAGGCCGAGATCCTTGGAGTGTGCAAAGCCCTGCAAAAAGAGCACACATAAGCACTAGTCATGCATTTGGAAGGCAGCCATCAGCATCAGTAAATACTAAAAAGAGCTATCATCTTCCATCCAATACTCACTCATGGGAAAGCAGACAAGAGTCACAGAGGCTACTAAGCCCGTATGTGAGTCTCTATCTCTCTTCCTATACCCTTCTATTCCATACCTTGCTGTCCAGCCCCACGGCAGCTGTGGAGCAGTATTTCTGCTGCAGTGGACCCCATGCAGATAGATGTGGGGGATGTGAGGAGAGGTTTTTTAAGACAGCAGAAAATATTTGCACAAAATCATACTTCCCTCTCTGGACTGAACTAGAGGTGGTCAGTCCAGAAGGTGGGTGGCAGAGGATTAACAGGGAAGGTGAGCACAGGTTTTCATCTTTCTAAGAGAAAGTTGAAGGTGGGGGTTTTATTTTCCACGGAAAATTGACTTATAAATAAATTTGCCTAATCAAAAAGCTGCCCTTATTTTCAGAAGGGTTTCCATGGTGTAGTTTGGACATGTGTCCACTATATGCTAGATTTCTTCATAGTTACTCAGCGCTTGCAACACCCTTACCACCAGCAAAATTCAAGGTCTTGCAACACCTTCATGTGTGAAAAGACAGCTGTGGCTCATTGGTCATGCATATGCAAGAAAGGTTTTGACTCTATATAGAGCTATAGTGTACTGTTCTTAATAGCTTCTTATAAATCAAAGACTTGGTTTTTAATTCTTCCTTGTTCTGTAGTGCCTTTTAGTATCAAACAGCATCGTGAAAGACTAAGAAAAAGGAGGCAGTATTGATGTTATGTACAATAGCAGAGTCAACAGTAGCAAATAAAATTAAGTGCAAATATAATGAAGAGGTAAATAACTGGGCTAATCACAACGAGGTATGATTAGCAAACACTAGAGGGGTGACAAGAGAACCTAGAACATATTTAATTTACTAAGTAGACATACAAGCCACAGCAGTGGTCAGCGTACAGAACTGACTTGTGGAATTTCAAGTTTGAATTACGAGTTTAAAGTTGGCATTCTCCTCCATGAAGAGAGTATATTTTTATTGGTTGAGCTTGGGCATGAGCTAGAAGGTGATGCTAATTCACCACACAAATTGATAGCAGAGTCTGACAAAAATCTATGATAACCATTCAAATATTTTATTGTTTTGATAATTTTCTTCAACAGTTGTATGTTGCTAAAATATAGGTTGAGGAATAAAATTTAAAAAGATAAATTTATAAGGTACTGTACTATGAACTACACTTTTTGAAAGAAATAGCCTTTGCTATGGGAAAGAATGATGGGTGAAAAGAACAACATCATCTTTGCATTTAAAAGCAGGATTAATATGGGTAATAAGAGAGAGATCTGAAATTTTACGAAGCTAGAAATGCCTGTGTGTGTGTCATTGCCACCTTTGCTGCTTAGTGATGAATGCATCAAAATAATAGGTTATATGTAATATTTCTGCATATATTAGCTAAATGCTTACTTTGAAAGCTGCAGTGGTTTAAAACACATAGATAGATGGGTTAGAATTATTTTATTATTTGCACATTCTTGGTTTTCTTCTTCTTGAAGCCCATGAGAAAATAGTAATTGTTAAAATGTATATTTCTGTTCCTAGTTTACTTAAACATTGAAAGGAAAATATACTAGCGCTTTGGAGGAACTGAATTCATTTTCCCCTTAATGAAGAATTAATAACTTACTGTACCTGAGGTATAAGGATTGCTGGTTGATTCGAAGCTGGTGTATAGTGAATTTATTTCCTAACTTAGGCCCTGCAAAAAAATACAGCAACACAATGCATCACTGATACAAGAGCGATAGATTTAGAAAATGTTTAGTGAGAGTATTCCGCCTAGACCAGTAGGAACACCTGCTTCTATTATTCAATCACTGATAAAATGGTAAATAGCTTATGTCAGTCATGCAGCTTGCATAAAGCTACATAGTTTGCCTGTAGGTTTGGCCTTTTTCTTTTTTTATTTTTCTTTTTTTCTTTACTTCTACATGTTTTGTATTCAATTTCTTTGTTAGCTGACACCTTGGAATTACAGAATCATAAATGGACACTGACACTATTTTTATCTTTGTTCATGTTATCTGGTCTTGCAAATGCAGCTTTGCATGTCGTACCTGGAAAAGAAAAAGGATGTTAAAGCTATAAGCTGTTGCTTTTAAATAATAGGGTAGAATTCACAGGGTCTATTTGGTCCCGGAGTTTTTATAGCTAATAAATTGCTGTGCTTCTCCTCAAATCTGTGAGAATGGGAACTTCAGTGGTTTTGTTCCCTCATATACTACTTGCTCCCAATTTCGTTAACTGCTACGTAAACAGGAGAAATAATGACACTGCAACTTTATTTATATTTTATAACGTGATGTTAATCATATTCAGACACTGGAATAGGCTGCCCAGGGAGGTGGTTGAGTCACCATCACTGGATGTGTTTAAGGGGCATTTGGATGTGGTGTTGGGGCATATGGTGTAGGGGAGGACTTTGTAGAGTAGGGTTAATGGTTGGACTTGATGATCCCGAGGGTCTTTTCCAACCCGAATGATTCTGTGATCCTTGTCTCAGTGTACTACCCAAAATGATACACACCTGAGGAAAGATGACTTCATCTTCACTTGGAGAACAGACTCTTTTCAGAGATAGATTTTAGACAAGACACTTATAAAGACTACAGCCAAAAGAAATGTGAACGCTTGCACAAAACAATTTGTTCCTGGGTTTTGTAGGTCTTTTCTGGGCCCATGGAAATACACTTCTCTCAGCATGGCAAGGGTATTTCATTTCAGCTGAGTGGTATTAAATAATTAAATGTTCCCTAGGTGATATTGGATAATCCTCATGATGGCTGGCTGCCATCATGTGTGTGCCATGGAGTCCAGTCTGGCAATATCATCTTTCAGTAAATTTCTTGAAGGAAGCAGTGGGAGCAGCACTTCTAAGACAGACCCTGACTCAATTGTTTTCAAAACCTGCTTGTAATAGCTAGGTAGTAAATATCTATTGCTGCCTATACTTAGGAGGCCTAACACTTCTCATTATAGGACTTGTTTGTGCTTTATTCATTGATTTTTTATTTTTATTTTTTTAACAGCTCTTAACACATTGCCTGAAAGAGGCCTTGAATATACTGTAGGGCTAAAATCCCATGGCTGAAGAAGTGTGTTGTTTGGGTTTATTTTTCTATTGAAGTTCCATTCACTTTGTCCAAAATATATATTTTTGGAGGAATAAAAGGCCCATTACCTTGTGTTACGTGTGATGCTGTCAGTTCCGTGGCAAGCTGTCAAAATACTGATTGAACAGATACATGCAGTCTGAGTAAAACTGGTGGAGACAATTACCCAAATTTCATCAAGTATTTGTCACTATTCTGCTCCAGAACAATTCAAAATATTTACCAGTCCTCATTCTAATCAAAGACTAAGGCTATAACACTATTAAAGCAACAAGAGCAACTGAACACACTACACTGGGAACCCTGACAACAGTCTGTCTGGGTGAGGGACAAAGAGAAGTGTGAATAGAAGTAGACCATAACCAACAGCTTTCCATCTTATCTTCCCTAGAGAAGCAGCTATCTCCTGTTGTGAGGATCGTAGTTAATTCTTCAGTGCAGGCTATGCTTCCGAGTTCAAGTGTCAGGATTTCAGCCTTTCTGGTATGCAAGCTTGGCTTGCATATTATTGCATGCAGCTGAATTAGCTTTGCCTTTTCCTACTTAAAAAAAAAAAGGTCAGAAATCTTAAAAGCTACTATTAAAAGAGTAGTAACTGAGTTAGGAAGTCAATTACCAGAAGATGAAGCAATACTGGATTTATGGTTTTCTGTACCACCTTAATTTGTGCCTTTTGCATTTATGTGTTATGATAATGCCTTCAACTGCTTGATCCCACACTGTTTTGTACTCGAGTTCTCGGCGTTATTCAATATGCACAAAAGACAAGGTCCTGAGGAGGAGTTGTGGCTGTGTAGACAATAACAGTTTTAGCAGCTTTTTTTATTATTATTTTTCCTAATAATGGAATTACATAGAGGAAAAAAAGATGGAGTTTCAGAAAGAAAAAAGATTGGTTTCATGAATGACAGAAGTTCACATTGCACCAGAGACCTTAGTTTGATCCATGTTTCTGCCAGATTTTTATACAATGCTGAGTTATTTAAACTAAAATGTTGGCAGGAGGCCACTGACTGTACATTCCTCAATTCCTTGACATCAGTTCAAGGTCACAGAGGCAGGTATGGAAAAGATCAGAGTATACACAGCTGCGCTATGTGAGAGTTCAGCCTAGAAGTGCTGGTAGAAGGACAGCGCATTCAGCTCTCCAGACCAGACACTTAGAAGTAATGCAGTTCTGTGTTCCAGTGCTGGCTGTGCTACCTATTAACTTTTTGACCTCTGGGAAGTCTCTTTGTCTTGATTTCCCCACCTGTAAAATGGAGATAATAACACTCTCATATCATAGTGGAGATGAATTTATTAATGTTTACGAGGCATAAAGATTCTGTGGTGATGAGCACTCTAGAAACACCATGAGGAAATAAACAATTCTGCATTCACTACAGGCATTTGATGGTGTGCAGTAAATAAACCAGGGGCCAGTAATAGCGTGTTAAGGTTAGAAATATTGAAGAGCTGTCTATTTCTCTGAGTAGTTACCTTGGGCTTCAAGCAAGGCAGGGTGCTGCTGTGGAAAAAAAAAAATTATTAAATGGTCCTGTAATTAAAAATTGTGTCATTATGATTATGCATGTGGGGAGGGAAAAGGTCAACTTTTCCCAAGCAACATTAATTCTGTCCTTTGGTAGCTTTTAGGGGCTTGAATTTCTTACTTAAATAATACTCTTTAGTTTTTTGATGGAGTCTAGTGACTCTCATTGCATCCTGGTGAGGAGGAAACAGACCATCTCCTTCTCTTAAAAGTGTTAATATGATCCATGCTTGATAAGGAAGAACAAGCAGATCTGAAGGTTACTGTAGCTACAGATCATTTATACCATACAGGTAGACACAGGGAAGCGTAGCTACTCAGTTTTTTGCTGTTTTGTGGGTGGTGGTGGTTGTTTGTTGGGGGTTTTTTAAACCTTTAAGACTCTTCCAGTCCATATAAAAGTCAGCGTACAACCAACACCCTCAACTTTTTCTGCCAGCCTTTTCTTGCAGTTGCATTCCATCCTTCTCTCTTTAAATCAATACCAGACTATATTTAATTCTCTCAAACCATAGCTCCTTCCTGCATTTGCTGTAGCCTAGTCTTCAGAGGCTGATTGGAAATCAGCTCAATCTGAAATCAGGAAGGGTTGAGTCATAGTTCACTTGGTTCCAGCTCCAAATGTCACTTGGCGATCGCTTTTCCTGTCTCAGTGGTCGAAAATGAAATATGTGGAAACTCACCTCACTTTCACATGCTTGTAGAGATGAGATAGGAAAAAAATGCTGTCAGTGCTTCCTGCCTGCCCGTGGCAAAGATTTGCACTTCAAAATGTAATTGCAATCAAATACAGCTTTAGTTTTTCTAAAACATTTAATTTGGGGAGTTTGGGCGAGCAATGTGCTTTCATTCTATTCTGTATCTGCAGTGATTTTCAGCATACAGAAAGATATATCCACTAGTGTTGATAGTGGCTGATACTGAGCATTTGTGAGCCCTCTGGTTATTAAGCAGTTAGCTCAGGAGAAAGAGTTGCATAGTCTTCAGTCAGTAGTGGCTGCCAGAATCACAAGTGAGTAAATCCCAAACTAGAGGAAGAAGCACATAATCTACAAAAAAAATCATTCCAGGTCCTTTCTGTGAAAAATGTGTTTGGTATATATTGGCCCAAACCCCATGTTTATAACTGTCTAAATCAGAGCAAGTAACTATTTTGTCACATTCATTTCTTTGACAGTGTTTCATAGTTTTGGTAATCATACTTGAACCACCGAAACAGCTGGAATGAATAGGATGGTTTTGTGGTAATATCTAATAACAGAACTATAGTCCTGTCTGAAGTTCTGCAAATTAAATGTCAATCATTCTGATGATGTTTTTAATACTTTTCCTTGCTAATGGATATTGCGTGCGAGGGAGCAAGGATGCCTTGTTCAATGCTCTTCTGGAGCAGTAGATACAAAAGCCCTTCTAGAATTTACGGGCAGTTGTCATGGCCATCCTTATGTCAGCCTAGTATAAGTGATCCGTAGTATGGATAAGGGTAGGAGAATACTACTCTGCTCTGTTATTACTATAGAGTCTATCAGCAGAAATAAGACTGTAGTTAATTACTAGGGATTGCTGATGTTCTAGGTTTCAAATATATACAAGTGCATAGTCAATAATTTTTAGTAAAGCTTTCTAATACTATCTACCATATTTGGAGTAACCTGACACTGTCAAGCTTAATTTTTCAATCATATTTTCTGAAGTGTTTTTTCAAGTTTTAAGTCAATCTAGAGTTTAGATTGGATAGGCACTTTCTCTGGTAGTCTCTGAGTGGAACACTACCCCCTGCTGCTTTTGGAGCCCATGGCAAAGCCTAAAGCAGCTCCTGAAAATAATCATCAAAACAAAGTGTTTTGCACTGAGACTAGCCATCCTTTTGCAGGTGCAAACATTTCTGTTGCTGGCCCCAAGTTTCTTAAATTGATTTTAATAACCGATGATCCTGTATTGTTGGCAGAATTGGTTACTGTCTTCAGAAGCCTGAATACTGAAGCCAGAAGGCTGAAAGTGAGTGAGTGTGAGCCACTCGATTACAAATCCTAGGCACGTGCTTAGTCCTGAAAGATATATTGAGGATCAAACACCTTAGGACAAAACCTGTTTATAATATAATCACTGTTCCTGATTCTGCTGTCTGCCTGTTAATTGCTGCACACCTCTTATATCATCTGACCAAAAGGCCACGCTGTGCTCCTTTAACAGTCTCACCTTATAGAAAAAAATCAGGATGATTAGACAATCTCCTAAAAGTACAAATCATTTCATTATATATGAAAGACATGCTGGTATTCTCTGGCAAACCATAAGCAATGAAGGTAGTCTCCAGGATGTATTCCCCTTGATAAGAACATCGTGTGCTGTATGATTTTATGAGCTGTGCCTTACCTTTGGCCCGTGGAATGCATGTGAAATGCCCCAGAAATAATATCCAAACTGATGTCTCTGTTCCTTTTAATGGCTTGTAACTCTTGGAAAATGGCACGGTCCCATACTCTCAGCTGTGGAAGCCTCTAAGTTGCAAGCAAATAGATCTGCTGAAAAACGTCCTAAACCCAGACTTAAATAGCTTGACACTAACTGCATCTGTGGTTCCTTGAACTCTCTTATTTCTGTCAACTCCTCTCTGATATTTAGAAGTCTATTTGAAATCAGATGGGACTTCATTCTCAAAGTCCAGATCATCAGTTAAAGAGCACATTTGAATCCTCTGTTTTATCCTCTGCCAAGATCATTTCAATTTCCCTGAGGCATGCATCAAATGCAGTTATCTAAGTAATGGGAGATGAGATCATGTCATTCCTGATCTCAGGTTTCTAGACAACGCCCACACTCTGGGACAGCAAAAGCCCACTATAGTGAAACCTTCAGCCAAATATTTACCCACAATGTTTACATACGCATGGGAGCTTTGACGCTGTACGGGTATTCTCCTATCCAGGGAATCACCTTGTTTTTATAAGCTGACACTATTTACATGACTCTCAAGTCAGCTCAAATTCCTGATACTTCAATGTTTGCTTGAAACATTTCACAAAGGGTTGTGATTCTCCCCCTCTTTACATTACTTTACTTACTACTCTGTGACACTATGCACAGAGAGAATTTACACACAGAGAAATCATTACCTTCGCTTCTGTACTTTTCTTGGATCAGACTGTCTATTCATCAGATGATACAGTGACAGTTCTCTCTGAGTTATTGATAACCTGATGTTCTCAGACGACTGTAGGGCTTCTTGTGTCCTTCTCTGTGTATTCAGCTGAGTTTAGATGAACACACTATTCCACATATGCACTATGTAAATAAAATGAACACACAGAGTCTCAAAAAGTGAACTGAATATTCCACACTGTTAGAACTAAGTCTAGGGGATTTATCTGGCAACGACTCTTAATAAATCCATATAAACTGAGGTCCAGGTGTACTTGTCTCTGTTGGTACTATATTTATTCTTTAATCTGTTTTCTAATTCAAAGTAACTTCTGTGTTCACTTGTTCTGAAACAATCCCCTTAAATCAGTTGCTAAATCTCATGTATTTCTTCATTAAATCATTGTCTCAGATTTGCACTCTGGCAGTCTGTTTTCAATGTATGCCAAAAATAAGAACCTTGAGGATGAGATATCTTGTATTTCTTAAGCAGGACTGAGGGTGGGTTTTGCCTTCTTTGCTGTTGCCTGTGAATTTTGTGATTGATGACATTTCAGCTCATATGTAATTGTTTCTGTTACATTTCAAGTTTGGATGTAGACTTCTTCTAAAAAGTGAAAAAGGTGAAGGGAAAATTTTATGTGCCTGTGTGGTCATATTTGTTTAGTGCTTGAAACGTTTTATCATGTCAGAAAGAGACTTCCCATGTCCTCAGGCCTGTGTCATTCACAAAGCTCAATTGCCCATCGCTTTACTCATTGTGTTTTGTGGCAAGGTATGTAATTCACCATAGGTCTTTCTGAATTTATTCTTAATACTTATTTTGAGCTCTGACTTGAGTGACTATCTCTGCTTATGTAGACTTGGATTTAATCAGAAAATAAGTTGACATTTGTGCAACTGAAAAATAGCTCGTGTTTTTTCTTGTAGGGAGATTTCCAGCCTTTGCAAGTCTCTTTCATTTGCTACATTGCTGGCACGTATGGGGTTTTGTTGTCTGCATTCACACCCCTGTAAAATGGTCAGCCAATTCCAAGGCACTGGGAGCTGTATTGTCCCCACCTGCAGCTTCCTCCCAGTCCTAGGAGCCTTCCAGTGTAGAGCTGCTCTTCTGAGGCCTCTCAGCCAAGCACATGTCCACTGACTAAGGCTTATTCTTGAAATGTTAATGTGTCACGCAGAGCTGACGTAACTTTCTGAAACTTTCCTGTACTTTAAGTGTTGCTTTACAAGCTCCAGTGGCTCTGGATGAAAGGTGAATGTTAGAAAAGTTGATCTCGCCAATAAGACAATGGAGAAAGATGAGATCAAATGAGGAAGAACTTAAGAATATCTGTGAATTAGTAATTAATGGAGAAGTGCCTTAAATTTTTCAATGCTCATTGCCCTTCTCAGTGAGTAAAATAAATCATATAGATGAAAAAAAAAATCCAAAAGTCTCTTACAGTGTTATGCTATTGAGATTTCTTTTCAGCTCTTCACAGGGAGAGCATAAGTTTTCTAATATGCAATACTTAACTGACTGAGAAGTCTGAGAAGTATTGTACTCTGTCAGACAGTAAGTGCAACCTCTCCTGCAGTATGGAGACATGAAATATTAGAGCTGCTCTCTGGCTTAGCTTGAAATGCTGAGCACTCCCTTCAGAAAATACATGTTTGACTGTGATAGAAGAGTCCAAGAGACTATTGCAAGGCGTCATAGAATTTTTTTTTTGGGGGGGGGAGAGAAGGTGTTCATGCAGGGGGTTGAAGAATGTAGCCTCTTGAAGTGCACTGAAAGATGAAGCTTCTGTATTCTGTAGGTCTGAGTCAGATGCAATACAAAATCCACCACTGCTGGAAAAGAAACAGAACAAAATAGTTTAGATAACATCAGTTTAAAGTGCTTCGTTCCATAGCTCATATGTTAATTGAGTGGAGAACAGATCTAATTGTGAGGTGCAAGTCTCTTTTTCTGCTTCTGTTGCAGGCAAACATCAGTATGGAGAAACAACATTTAAAATAAAAACAGTACTATGGCCATGGATATTCATGGTCTTATTAACCTGTTACTGCTTACATTTCTTTTAAAAGACTCTGCAAGTCTAAGCAATTAGAAAATGATAATAAGACACACATTCCTGTGAACTATTTTCTGGTTTTAAAATATATCAAATGTGACCAAATTCATGCAGGTTTCCCATCTGCAGTGGTTATGGGGCAGCTAACTGTTGTGATGCAGAAAGAGCTCTCTTCTTCTGCTGTGCTATTCCATTGCTTGTCAGGGCATGGATATGCTCCATACTAATTGCTCCTGATAGTCTGCATGTGTGAATGCTTTTATTATAGAACAAGAGTGGGTGAAACCCAACTTTTAAACCTTACCCCCTTGATGAGAAATAACAGTGTCCAAGAATGCAATTAATTGAGAACAGCTACTGAATTATGGAGGGATGAACTAAGTCTGAAGAGCCCATAAACTCACATTAAAACTGTATGGAAGGACACAGATCAAAGGTGTTTATGTCCTGGACAATAATGGCAAAGGTCATTTAAGTGACAGAAGTGTATCCTTTATACATCATGTGGCTAAGGAAAGGCTAAAGTCATTTGATTCCTCCAAATGTATTTCAGAAAGAACTGAAGCCAGAGATTGCTTGACAGAAGAGAAACACAAAAGAGATTAGTATACATCTACACTATCAAGCATTTAGGAATTTGAAATGCAGTTTGAGTCTTGATATTTGATGCTGCATGGCCAACATGACAAAAATGGAGTTCTTAGTGAGGATATTCATAGTTTCACTTTAATTTCAATCAAGAGTGCTGTACATGATGGTAATACAGGGAGTTCTTAATTGTTAGGTGGAGATTAAATTAATTTTTACTTCTTTCCACTTCCTCAGCTTTTCTGTCAGTTTAAGTACAGTTTTTCCTCTTAACTATTCTTGTTCTTCATCTTTAACTATGTTGTGGTCTTTCTCTTCAGTACAGTTCACTAGTGGTTTGTGTGATATCAGGAAGGCAAGACAAAGAATGGAAGGACATTTCTGTAAATAGGAAATAAAGTGATTGTTTCTGTCTCCTGTACGTGGCACAAAGATGCTGCTTCTGTTAAAGATTGGATACAGTTTTATGGCTCTGTGTAGTATAATCTTGTGCAATTACCTCAGTGTGGTTCAGAAAAATAACTCTGTAAATATAGCCATGTAGGGTTCCATAGCTGTTACTCATTTATTTCGTTGAAACTTTTTTTTTTTCCTTCTCTAAGTTAAATAAAAGTTTTGTCATCACAACTAAAGCACAGAATATGTGGGTCAAGTTATTATCTGTCTCAGTTCTGTATCAAAAGGAATCATAGATATTTTACTTTTGTAAATAATTTCATCATTCTGCTGAAAATAGGCCAAAGCTCTACCCAGCCCAACCTAGTTTTGCCTCCTTTCACTTTTCTCCTGCCCTAGCTTTGGGATTTGCTGGGCTAATAGAAGAAAAAGATGTGACAGCATGCTCACAGTTCCTGATTCATGAAGTTAAGCTTATGCCTAGCTGTTCAGCATGTGTGATGTCCCACCAATTTGTGCTTAGAAAATTGGATTGTGATTCAGGAATTTGGATTGTTCTTTTTGGCTTTGTGTCAGACTTCTTGTGTTTCCTGAGCAAATCATTCAGTCTCTGGCTGCATCAGTTTTCCAGTGTATTTCCATTTAGTATATGTATTTTGTGAAGGTGAACAGCTTTTGTGGTGTGTATAAATGAAGGGCAGTGAGTTGTTATCACTTTGAACTTTGTATAAAATCTGACCAAGATTAGAAAATCCAGTGAATGAACCACTGATGGCATAACTGTAAGATACAGCTCTCAACTCACACCTTCATCTGCTTGAGTGTGAAATTTTAAAGGAGAAAAAATAGTAGACAGCTTCCAAATGAAAACAGCTAAAAGTGAAGGTTATTTTTGGAAATTGAACTTGGTAATTATCCACAGACTTAGAATAAAACCAGACAAACAGGAGCAGCAGTCAGGGCTGAGCATCTTTTCCTAGCTAATATGAACAATGATCTGCCACCAGATCTTTTAGTTATTGGCAAAATTCCTGGTAGTTGTGTGTGTCATTGAAGGCTGCTCATGGGAAACTGTTGTCAGTATTATCTGCTGCACATTATTTCATTTTGATTCCCAGTAAAACTCGTTTGCTTGATTGCTTGCAATCAAAATAGTGCCATTGAAGTAGATGGAAATTCTGCCTTTAACTGCAGCAGGACCCACATTTCACCATTGATGTGGGTTTTGGGGGTGTGTTTTATTGCTGAAGGCAAAAAGTTTCTTGTAATGACACTCATTTGATTATTAATCTTGAAGTGAAATGTTAGCTAAATAAATTATTATGAAATAATGTGATTATTAAGTAAGTGTCATGGGATATCAGTTTGTTAGGGGACTCTATAGAAGAATTTTGTATTGTCTGTCTGATGAAAAAAAACCAGCCTGCAAAACTTTCTGCACATGTATTTTCAAAATATATATATTCTTAGAGAACTAACCTTATCACTTTAAAGCTATGAATATCATAAACTTGTATCTGTTTTTAAACAGTCTGTACATATCTCAGGTTGAAAACCTATGGTTTCTCCTGCTGCTGCTTCTGGATGTGCTATTTTATGCTGTATAAAAGATGTTCTGCTTATTATTATTATTACTTACTGTATGTTACAACTGAAAAATTTATGATAAAGAAACTTCATTTGATGCACCTCAGAACCAGAGACCAGATTTTGTGCATTGAGCCTTAAAAGTGCTTGGTAGGTTTCAGTGTGGAGTTCTGTATGATAAGGAACTCATCTTCAAAATGTTCATATTTATCAACGTTATCAGGAAAACATGACTGCATATGAATATTCCAACAGATTTGTTTTCTTACTATTAAACTAAACTGACATTCTGAAAGGACATTCTCAAAGCAACTTCTTCAGATGCTGCTAAGTTGTATTTATAATTAGTTCCTAATTTAGCTATGCAAGCAGAAGGGAGGAGGGATGCTTATGTTTTGCCAGATATGTGGTTTTTTTCCCCTTTTAAATGTAATTATAGGAGGGGTTTTGCATTTAGACCATCTTAACAGACATCCTCTCCTCAGCTACCAGTGTGTAGTTATTGCATTTATGCATTCAACTTCTTAGTCAAGCGATGCTATTTTTTTTTGCTGCTGCTGCCTGACAGCCACTAATAATAACACATGAGGACAGTCAGACAAAATGAAGACAAATGCTGCTTGTCGCAGCAGAATCATAATGTCTCCAGACTCAGTAAAGACAGTCTAACTGTATGTGGATGCTCCTTATAGCTTATTTAGGCCTGTGGTTTTTCCCTGTGGTTTGTTTTTTGGGTTGTGTTTTTTTTTGGGGGGGGGGAGTGGGGGTGTTGGTTGTTGTTTTTTTTTTCCAAAAGCACAAACATAGTGCAGAAATACATTAAGGCAACATATGGGCCTGTTAGTTAGCCAAAACAATGTGGAGCCATGGAGAATAGAGATTGCAATGCACAGATGGATATTGTAAAAAATTCATGAGTGGCATACCAGATCTAAAAGGTAAATTTTAGTCAAAATTCAAGTGGAAAGCACAGAAAATGGTTAGGAATAGGGATTTACAAGATTTTTCAAATCACCTGATACCAAACATTGCAAATATTGTACAGATGTGTTTATTCCATTATTCAATAATCATGTTTCATCACAGCAATAATTATGTCTATATAGATATATGCCATCAGAAGTAGATTGCTGATAAACAATAGCACTTTTCCTCTACTTGATGTAAACTCTGCAGTATTAAATATCCATATTATTTCCAGTTCAATATTAGAAAATGTCAGTCATAGTGACAAGCCTGGCAAGAGCAGAGCATTGAACAACCCTCAGTGTAGTGAAGTGCTGGTTTAAATAATCACACTTCCATGTTACATTACTTTGTTGGTAAAATCAGACTCCATACAGAAAATGAACAAATAGTGCTGCTCTTCTCGAAATTCACTTCTTTGTAACAAAACTAAACAGCTCACTAAAACAGAAGGGAATTGCTTTTGCAACGGGCAACATGCGGTGTTTACCTGCAACTAAAATCTGATCTGATTTTGCTTGGATGTAATTGAGGACAGAGTTTGGGATTTAAAA
>JANHFX010015530.1:40132-52612 GCA_027560015.1 Chloroceryle amazona
TTTCTCTCTTTTTCTTTCCAGAAAATGTCAGTATGACTCCAGATGTGGCCAGAGATGGCTAAGCACTAATAATTAAGTGCCAGAAATGAAAAGCTGGGAGAAGTTCAGTGTGTACTTTTTCAGAGTGTTCACTTTTTCAGAGAAGTTGCTATGACCATCTTCTCTACTTCTGCGTGTCCACTCAAAACTAGTCCACAATATAATCTCTAACTTGACAAATTTAACAAATCCTTCAAACTACGACCATACTTTCACATTTTAATTTATATAAGCCTACATTAAAAATAACAGAAGTCCACGAAGCTGCAAATTGGAATGTAGTTTCTAAAATTTTCTGTTGCATGCTCCACATGGTAATCAAAGCTCCCACAAAAGCCAGAATGCTGCTGCCCGGAATAAGCACCTCCAGTGATGAAAGAATGCTAGCCATGTTGTTGGATTTAACGATCTGTTTGTCTGCTACAAAGCTGAGATTGCCAACTAAATTCTCTTAAGTCGCTGCAGCAGCTTGCAAAAGGTAATGGCAGCCCCAAAGTATCTCAAATTAGAAACAAAGATTGAAAAATTAAGTGCTTTACGGCAATCCCATTACATAGAATGTTTCTTTTTTGATTAAGGTTTGGAGATTTTTTTTGCAATTGATGCCTTTGTGCATTTCAAATTTTCACATCTAAAATTAAAGGAGAATCCTCTTTGCCAAGTCAGTTGATTAACTGCCAAATGAGTCAAATAATCTACAAGTATACCGTTCTTCTTTTATGATTTTTTTGGTAGAAAATGCTTTCCCTGCGACTGTTTCTGCTTTTGGTTAGCAGTTATAAACATGCACACACACTACTACCACTGCTACCATCTTTTACTGCCACAAATATTACAAGCATTACAGTCATTTTTATTCAGTTAAGAAATGAGAGTGAATTTCATTATGAATTTGCCAGTGTGGCTCCTAGTGTGGTCAGAAAGTTGATGTTGAGTGACATTACAAGCAGTAACTTCACAAGGCTTAAGGGTCTGATCCAAACCTATTGAAATTAATGAAAATACTCCCACTGACCTCAACTGGCTTTGGATTAAAGGCTGTGATTGTACTGCTGCTTCTTGGGACTTTTAGTGCAGTAAACCAGGGACAGAATCCAGAAGTAATAACCATGTTTCCTACTTTCTAATGCAGAGCACAGGATCCCATGCTGAATTCCTCTTTCTTTTTCTTTCTTCTCTTCTTTTCCCTGTGTCATTAGAATTACATTCTCTTCCAGTACACACTTCATGAGTTCTAGTAGTGAAGGAAGACAACAATTTAATTCATTTAGATGTGGGCAAGCATCAGCTTCCAATCATCTGTTTTCTTACAACTAGAAAATTTAATATTGAGCAAGTTAAAAAGGAATTCTGCATCCATCAGAAACCGAATGCTGAGTTACAATAGTCAAACAAAACGTGTCAGAGCAAACTACAGCATATTAGATTCTGTGTGACAGTATATGCTTGGATAAATAAAGAAGTTTAAACAAGCAGTCAGGTATACACCATGCAGGATATTTCCTTTGATCTTTAAATAAACTTGGGGAATTATGACATAAACTCCCCTACAGGGTTAACAAGTCTTCTAATTATGATCAGTTGCTGATATGTGTGAACTGCATGTGTAACCTTCTGTGTCCAGACCCAGTCATCTTTGCTACACACAGAACTACAAGGCAGATGAGTGGTCCTGCTGGGTAAGACAAAAGATTCACCTACTCTGGGGTTCCATTTTTGGCAGTGGCCACTAGGAAATACATGGGGAAAAATATTAAATTGAGGCAAGCATGGAAGAGCAGTTTCCTCCTGGCTTTGTCTGTCTGCACTTAAGGAATTTCTGAGGCAAACAAGGTAGTCATACTTTTACGGCGTTTTTAAATTTATCTTTGTTGAGTTTAAGAATTACTTTCAAATTTGTCTAGGATTTTGGCCTCTCCATTTTGCATGGCAGGAAGCAATTGTAACTCTGCACCTCGTGAAAAAATACTTCCCTTTGTTAAAACCGGCTTCCTCTTGACTTCACTGGATACCTCCAAGAGTTGAGGTGATGGGTAGAGGTGAGGCAGTGAAAGGAAGACACAAGAACTGTGCCTGCTCACCCTTATCTTATCCAGACCACTAGTGACTTTGTATGGCCCTATCTTGTTCCCACTTCACGTATTTTTTCAAAGGGCAAGAGATCTGTTGTATTCAGTCTTATGTGACATAGAATCCACTCCATAATTTTTCATCTTGTAATTGCAATTTTTTATAATATACATGTTCAGGACTAGATGATTATTGAATTGGTACGTTCATTACAACATTTTTAGATTGCAGTAAGAAGTGTGTTGTAGTCTGGCAAGGCCTAGGAGGAAGAACTCCCATTCATTTAGACTTAATTGCACTTATATGCCTCACTGATCACTTTTTTTCCCCCAAGTCCTGCTTCAGGCACTAGCATATCACAGATTGTTTTGTGAAAATCACAGTCCATGTAATTCTGCTTATAGATCCTTCATCAGGTAAACACCATTGCCAGCCTATCTCTGCAAACGAAGAAGTCTGTTCTGAGCATGGTGAGTACTAAGTGAGTACAAAGGTCAGTGATTAACATACATACATAAATAAATAAATAAATCCCTGCCATGACTGCTGTGCTCTGCCTTCTTGAGCGTCTGCTCTCACAGGAAGAGCAAGTGTGATCCATGTTATCCTAGAAATTCTCACTTATTTATTGGCAGCAGAGAGATTCCAACTGAAAGACGATAAATGAGAGAACTAATCTGGATGGCGACCTCAGATTATACCAGTCAGGGTGCATGAGCAAGGAAGTTGGCAGTCCATCTTGTTCACCGAGAGAAGGACAGGGAGTTAAAGTTTATTGATTTTGTTGTTGTTCCGTATCCTCCATCCAGAACAGAAGTAGGAAGATTAGACATTTTTTTTTCTTTTAATATAGTCAACTATGTGTGACTGTTAGTGTATCTGTGAGGCCGCCAGCAGCTGGAAAGACTTTTATTTAACCATTCCAGTGTTGTCCCTGTACCAGCTAATTGAGAATAGATGGGTGTCCAGTGCTGTTCTTTACATTTTAGACATTTCTTGCTGATGATGCTGGCTTTTTTCAAAGAGCACAGAAGCCATCTCTGACTCAGGAGTCACAGCTTGCTGGGAGAATATTTGAAGGATGTGTGTCTATGCCATCTTCCCTGGGTGTCAGCTTTCCCCACTGACAAGGAAACAGAAAAGTATTAGATGGGCCTATGGCCTGACTTGGTGATTGTTCCTATATTGGAGCACCTTTCTCATGTATCAGCATAAAAGCAGAATGAAGCAACTTTTTGTCAAAACTGAGTTTCCATTTAAGCACTGAAATAGGTAGATGGATTTTCAGTAGAGCTCAGTATGAGCTTTTGAAAAAATGTGATTCTTAATGAGCTGATAAAAGTTACAGGCAGAGACAGGGAATTTCTCCTACAATCTAAACATCGTTTCACGGGGAATCTGTGTACATCATCATGTTTCATGGGATGTATGTATATTGTCATGTTGTGTGTTTCATTCCCTTCTTGAATCTTAAATCTCAGAAATCTGCTTTAAAAGAGGACAGATGTCTTCTTAAAGGTCCTGCTGATTTTAGGCAACAGTCCCTCCCATTCTTGCACCTCCTTTTATGTTTCTGAGCCTAAGTCAGGTGTTTGCCTATATGGATGCTGAATCTCTCTGTAACTAGCATAAAAGTAGTCTTAGCAGTATGACTGTGAGTAGGGTTATTTGATACGTTTGCCTGTCCATCAGAACAGCTCAGATTGTTCAGGAGTTCCCTCAACAGTCCCAGAGTCCAGCCCTATTTGGGGCAACCTGTTCTCTTCTTCATACGAAACTAATTCTGCTTGGATCCTGTGTTCCTGTTGTTTTGGCAAATGCTTAGCAAGTCATGAAAATGTGGAGCTTGCAATGTGTCATCCGTCCCTTCCCTATCAAGTTCTAACAACTCGGATGCTGTGATGATGGATTCCTAAGTATTTCTGAGATAGTCAGGAGGTTCATCTGCCCTCCATGTCTAGTTTCATGCAAAGATTTTCTTGCCCCCTGTCTGTATCAGACATTCCTTAGATTGAGCAGCCTGCTTTATTTGCCTCTCCAGTAAAAAGAGCAATAAGCCAAATTCCTTTTCCCGTGCCAACAGCCTTTTTCTGTGCCTAAAAAAGGCGGTGGGTTATATGACATCAGACTGGTATGGAGCCACTTGTTAGTAGCGATTATTGAAAATAACTGTTGTCTACATTGAAGAGAAGAATTAGCATTTTCCTGATGCAAGGGAAAATTTTAGAACAGTTTCCTATCTCCGGATGTTGCCATAATCGGACTCTTCGCTATTTTTTACAATGTTTTAAACTGCTGTAGAGCGTGGTGTATTTGACTTAATTAATATGACCGAGATGCTTTGAGTTAAAAATGTTTTTGTTGAGAGCAGGCTGACATGCTGATAAAAATGAACTGCATTTCAGACAAAATTTCAGTATAGTACTCATTTCAAGGCCACTTGATACTTTGATATCACGAAAGCAAAGGACTTCTGTGAGTGCAAGCTTAGTATTTCTAGTTTCTTGGGATTTTTTTCAGGAGTTACTGTTCCAATGATAGAGTTTTATCTAAAAATCTGATTGTCTTATCTTAATAATAGTGTCCTTTTTACTCCTTCTACTTGGCTTAAGGTGTAGCAGAGATCTGTATTAGTTTAATGTGTTCTTCAATTAAAAGTGTTCGATTCTAGTGCTGTACGGTGCAGTCAGCAGCATATCTTAGAAAATGTTCCCGTGGATGGTACAAATGTGTAATATTGAGCTGTACAGTTTAACATATTCCCCTGAAGGAGGATCTGTGCTTTTTAGGACACAACCACTAGCTTTTATTTTAACCACTGAGGCAAACTGAGTTCATTAGTGAGCATAATAGGATTAGACATGAAAAAATGGACCCAAACTTTCTAATCTCATTTGAAAGGAGCCTCTCCAAAAGCAGACAAATGCTTTCTTTCTGCTGCCTTTTTGAAGCACCATTTCACTGAAGCTGACTCAGATTGATAGAATAAGTAAAAAGACGAGTCACATTCTGCAGAGTGACATTATGTCTTGACTAAGGTAGTAAGAAGCACTTGCCTTCAATAAAAGGAAATGTATTCCACTTCCTATTAAGCTTCCCTTCTGCTTCTTACTAAGTTCAGGAAGGTGTAGTTCCTTGATACAAAAATACGTATCCAGCATTGACTTTCTCCTTTGGTTGAGGACACTAACTAAACGAAATGATCTTCAGCATTGGTGGTTGCTTATTATCTTTCAAACACATGAGTATAGCAGGTTTCTTTTGAATGAAGTGGTATGGTGCTGCAGCACAGCTAACCTTGCCCAGGTGTCTGCTTGTGTGCAAAACTCCTGCTGCTTTCCCACTTGAAGTGTGCTTGATCTCTTCTCCATCTCTGCATTTAGGGGTCTATTGTTACACTCTCATCTGAAGGCTTGCAAATGACATTTGGGTGTGATCGACTTCTAACAGAAGATTACAACCCTGGGGGATCAAAGTGAACCATACAACAGAAAGGGGCTCTTAAGAATTTTAAAGGTTTAACATAAAGAAGCTAATTACAGTCTGATTTAGAATTGTTTCTGTACTTGCCACTCATACTTTTATAAGCCAGGCTTGTACTGTGACTGCACATGCCAGGAGTACTTTTGTATAAGAAATGTAGCTTACACAAAACTCTTTCAAGGTTTCACTTTTACAGGAATTTGCTATACAGGAGAAAAAACCTTTTCTGCCTGAAGATTTTCCATATCCATTTTGTTTAAGACTCTTAAAAATTTCCTTAGGTTTTCACATAATGAGCATTCACTGATACTGTTGTGAGAATGAAAATCCTTTTGTTTTGTATTTTGATTAATAAGGCGCTTTCTTCAGACCAAATGTAGAGTTCAGAAGTTCAACACTAAAAGCAATATAGGGTAGTCTTCAGTTTGAACACTGCCAGTAGTGAAACACAGATATCTGGCTACCACTTCAGGTTATTCTGCATGATGCACAGAGGAGATTAAAATACTGCTCTACATTTGAGAGTTGTCTCTGAGAAATTACGTTACAAGGAAAGCTAAGGATTCTAAAATAATTCTGCCTTTGTCTTGTTAGTAAAGTGATTTGTAATGGGTTCTAAATAGTAGAGAGTAGCTGCAGCCTTGTCTAACACTGACCTTAGCACTTCACATGACTGATTTTGTAAGGATCTACATGTAGGTGTTTAGATGTTTCACTGCTTCTGTCTGACACAAACTAATGATGTAGACTGGCTAAACATGGTGACATGATTAAACAGCGATGTTAATTAGTGGCTTCTATGAGAGACTTGATCCCTCTTTTTAGCAGCATTTGTTATGCGTGTACAGAAGTTAAAGGGACAGAAGTGGATGTTTTCTTTAGAGCATCTGTTAATAGCGTTAAGAATTCAGGAAAATACATTTAACCTACCTGGTAAAACGTGCGAGGTCCATCTTCATGCCCCACGGTTGTGCAAAAACCCTATCTTTGTGTGAAGGGAAATGGCAGTTTTCTGCAGGCAGTAATCATGTGTACTATTACTTAGATGTCATGTATTGATGATCCTATTTCAATCAAACATATCTCATTCAGAGAGCTTTTGATGGGAGGAATTTTGGAAGGGTTTAGGAAGGTTAAATCTGTGAGACATGGCTTCCATCTGGAATGCATTAGCTACAAAGATTTATTAGCCAGAGTGCCTCTGCATAATGTTCCATGGAAAGTAAAGCCCTGCATCTAATTTCCAGCATGATGTCTATATGAGGAGTGATCTTTGAAATATCATAGGTGACAATCAGGTTTGTTATAAAAATAGTAAATGCACAGGATTTTCATGGTGGCTATTTTAAATCCCTCATGAGGGCTGCTAAGCAGGTAGTTGATTTGTTGACAAATGATAAAACTGTAGGAATAGCAACATGCATGACATTTTTAAACAGGATAGACTCTTTAAGCAGTAAGAGCCACATCAGGAAAATTATCAACATTTAGTGGTTACTTAACTCTGTGAAGGATGGCATTAGGAAATAATAGAGACAATATTTAACTTTCTGTTTCAGTATTTTCTGATTAAATCTGTTTCAAGAAGTGCTGCTTCTGATCAGCAAGCAGGAAGGAAAGCGCTTTCGAAATTCTAACACAGTAACAAAGCTGATTCCCTGCAACTCTAAACTATTGTGTGCCTGATGGCAATTAAAAATTACCAGCATAAGGACAGTACTGATCTCAGTTTTACAATGAGCCAAGGGGGGAAAAACAGGGTGTGTTTTTTTTTTAAGTCTGTAATTACAGAAAATAATTCAGTGATGTGCCTGCTAGAGAACACTTCTGCACAGAATTGACAGGGTAGGGTGATTGGATTTCGGTCAATGATTAGAAAAAGGTGCCTAAGAAGCCTTGATAATCTGACACATTCAAGCAGGACAGTGGATTACTAAATATTAACTAATACCCTGATGAGAATACTGGTTTTGAAAGACTGGGAGACAGCAACTTCTTTTCTGTAAACTTGGTTGCAATATATAAAGTGTGAAGTTGCCGGTACTCTACAAAATTCCCAGTAAAAACAATTTCAAATAAATAATTCATGCACTACGATCTACTTTGTTCCTGTCTTCTCCTTGGCCTCTGAGTCATGGCTGGTTCTGTGCTTGTAGAATGGATGCCAGTAGGGAGAATATTATATATATAATGCATTTTAAAAGTGTATGGATGATAGAGGGAAATTAAAACCTGACACTGTTTGAAGGAGTATAAATGTAGAAGTAGAACTGTGAGCAAGGAGTCTGGATATCTGACTTGTATCTTCATCTCTATTTTGGAGAGAAAGCATCTGTGAACCTGGGTGAATCTTTAAGATTTCTATGTTATGCTCTTTCCATTTATGAAGTTGAGTGGATGGTGTTAGCTGCCTTGGCATAGGAATCCTGATTCAATTGTGTAATGGTTATTAACCCTTTTATAAAAGAAGTTATAGGTAGATTGCTTTCTGTAATAGTAGAAAAATGCATTGCTGAAATACGCCAAATATTCACTCTTACAGACTGTCTTGTATCAGAGTGAATACCTTTCTCAGATGATTTCTAGTTCAGGTGTTCTCCCGTGTATACGTCCGTGTGTACATATTTCTGTACACATATGTATATCAAAATAGCAGAAAATGTACTAGTTTTAATCTTTTCTTTATAGAAGCTATTAACGAAAAAGTACAGATTGTATAATACAGATATTTTTAGAAAATTTGTGTTGTTCTTCTTTAGAAGTCTGAAACCGTATGTAATACCTGGAACATGCTAGTGAAGAAAGACCCCAGAAATCTACTAGCTCTGCACCACTTGTTGACTCATTAGTAGTTTGTTAAAAACATAAAGATGGCAACATGAGAAGGAGAAGAATAAATATGCAGCTTTGCCATCTGGGGTTTTGGGGGCTAGATCAAGGTTTACAGGCTTTAAATTATTAATTTCTTTGGCAAAGGGTTGGGGTTTAAAAAGGAATAAATCAATAGTACTTCAACCTTGTTAGGGAGTTTGGATTCAGAAAAGGGTGTTCAATCCACTTAGTCCTGTCCAGAATGAGAAAGGTAGGAAGACTAAGACCACCTTCCACTCCATCAAAAACATTTAAAAAATTATTCACAGCAGAGAAGAGCACTTCTGCCTCTTTCCCCTGCTCTATTTCCCCTTCAGTTGGGATGCGAGGTCCAGGGGAACCGTTTGCTTCTCAGAACTCCTCCCTCTACTTATTTAAAGTCTTCCTGTGCAACAGGATTGGAGAGTTATCAAGATGTTACTGCTTCTCACTGACCCTAGAAGTAAGATGGTACCGAGCTGCATTTCCATTTTGGTATCTTTGACTGTTACACTTCGTTGTTGAAGAGTTTTAAGCTTATGTGTAAGTTGCTTTTCAGTACTCGACCTCATTACTGCCTACTATGCAATCCCCAAGAAAGCACATAGCAAACTGGACATAGTCATGGTCATTACAAAGGCAGGAGTTCTTTAAGTGGATAGAGCCATTCGTGGCAAAGAGTTGTGTGCTTAGACAAGAGGTAAGGCTGCATTATGTCACCAGGAGTCTTTTATCATAATGAGCTGTTCGTACCTACTGTGGATGTTCAAATTGCGTGGCAAACCTGAAAGAGGGAAACTGGACAATTTGTTCACAAGTTACCCTTTAAGAAGGGTCCACTTCCCCTTTTATTTCAGAAATCTACTGTATTGTCCTGCTAATTGTTACCTGTGCAGCGTAAGTTTCTGCTGCAGCCAGTAACATGCTTAAAGGTGACCAGTGGTTGGCAGTCACTGGCCATTAGATACTTCTTTATAAGGTACTCTATGTGCATGTTTCATTCACTTGTACACAGGAGTGGGTTTTTTTGGAACAAGTGACTGATGTACAGTTAATAATGTGCTTTCTTTTTAAAACAAATTTATGTTCAGACAGCTGATAACTCATCTTTATGGTGTTGATGTGGTTATGTTTCTCCAAGGAGAGGCGGCTGGCAGGAAAGAGAAACATCATCTTTATCAAACATTTATGGGACAGATTTTCACCTTGTGGAGGTTGTGTGGCCATTCAGTCCCTCTTCCCCATCCACTTCACACTGCTTCTGCCATCTCTTCTGCTTCTGGTTTTCAGTGCGGGTATCCCCCCACTGTAGAAATCATAGCAAGGCAGTGACTCACCATAATGTGTCTCCATGGTTCTGCTATTGAGTTTTTAGGTAGTCTCTGTTGCTACTTCTTTTCCCTCCAGCATCCCCAGGAGAAGGCAGCACTGCATCTTGAAATTACTGACCTCTTCTTGTGATCAAAGGCCAAACTCAGATGCAGGTCTCCATTGTGGAGGGAGTCCATAGCAAAAACCTGCACCAAGTTAGCCAACATCAGACTCGTTATAAATAGAGGCTGCTACAGAAGACAGTGCATGTACTCTGTTAGTTATATGGCAAGTTTCTTCTACAGCAAGTGGTGTTAAATGTCAGAATGAATGCTGATATTTCTAGAAGTCTAGCTTTCACTGGTTGTACACTATCAGCTGCACTTAGAATTTGTTTCAACTGTTTCCTAAACAGGTTCTCATTTGTAATTCATTCTAGTGGGAGTGTTATACATTACTAGATTTTTTCTCTCGCCTTACAGATATATAAAGATCTCAGGTTTGGGAGCATCTGGCTTTTGATATATTGCAAAATCTGTCAAATGCAATAGCTATTGTTAATTCCTTAAATACCATAATCTACAGTTCAGTTCATGGTCACATGTGGTGTGGAGCTAAGAGAGAAATTTCTCCCTTTGTGCCTATTTACTCCTTCAGAATATTGAATGCACATACACTGGAGCATGGAAAATGTCCTTTGTAAGTTAGAACAGTGATTGTGTTAATATAAGCAAACCTAAAGCATGTGTTGAATGCTTATCAGGCATTAGAATCAATAAGTAGTCTTTAGATTTAAAATTAATGATTTTCTGTGTTCTCCAAAAGTCAAAATCTCTCAAAGTTGTCTTTGTTGCTTCTGATTTCTCCCAAGAGAGTAAGTAGAGTGTGATAAATCATCATACCCACAAAATAAACAAAGTGCCTGACAAAAAAGACTTGAATTAGAGTTAAAAGAGGAAATCCCTGCCTTAAACATCTTCAATATTTTGAAACTCTAGTTGTGGAAATGTAAGATTAAAAGAAGATCTGGTGCAGCTGTAAACTAACAATATTGCAGAGATGTTAGAAAGAGTTTTAACACTATCTTGACCTGGGAATGAGGTCACGTTATTCGAATAAACTGTGTCCCTGCTATTTCTTTGATGAGTCTTTTATTGGTTTATTTGATAATGCCAAGTGAATTAGAAAATTTAAATACGTAAAGCCCTCAGCAGAATAGCTAAGAGCAAAGAACCTTTACACAATTTTATGTGAAAAATAGAAAAATATGTTCTGTTTATGAAAGTTTTAAATCTTAGATTAATAAATAAATAAACCTATAAACATATATCTGTATGTAAAGGAAACATAAGAGAGAAATCTATTATATAGAACTGAAACAGTGTAAAGGCCATTATTTTGAAAGACAAGCTGAATAAATGAATCTGAATTTATGTAAAAACTGTTTAAATACATATAGAAAAATACATTTTGAAATGTGAAAGTTGAGATATAAACTCATAAAAGATTGAAGTTGTTGTTATAAATGAGCAGCAGCAGTAGCATTCTTTTCTGCAAGCATCCTTTATTCAGGTAGCAACGTAAATGAAAGTGAGGGTATCTCTGGATAATGCTGCAAGCCTAATGCAGAGGAATAGTTATTACTGATAAAAAGTGTGTATCATTCTGCAACATGCAGTACAGTGTTAGCTACGTAGTTGTGTAGCGATTCGTCCCTGTTCACATTGTAGAAGTTCTGTTTTCTTCTCTTGCATTCATATTTGTAATAAAGTTGGAGATTTCTTTCCCATGACTTTCTTTTTCATCGTGTCAGACTCTTAGAGGTGTTATCCTATAGTTGTGTAAAACCTGTCACTGACAAGAAATATGCAATGCACTAAAACATCATCTGCAAATGGAATACAACGTAACCTTTCAGAAAATTTGCCCAGGAAAGCCTCTGTGGAACAAAACAAATGTCTGCCAGTAAGTAGTAAAATTTTGAAGCTGTGACCCATACCTACTAAGAATAACTGAATAGTGAATTAGCTGTGAGAGTATACACTCTTATTGCAGAAATTTATTGTCTTAGTCCATAAAGAAAATAGAAATAGGAAACTAAAATGTATCATCAAGAATCTGTAGAGACAGAGGAGAAAATGCACCTGTGTGAACTATGAGGTTAGAAGATGAGGAAATCAGCTGTCTCTTTCCAGTCTGAAATAAACGTGTTCAGCGCTGAAATGGCAAGCTACTACAGGATTCATAAAGAATGTTTGGACTAGGAGAACATTTCTCCCAAAAGTTAAATTCTTTTGAATAATCTGACAGAACATGCTTTTTTTTGAGGCAGTAGTAGCCCTTTTAAGCCATAGAGCAGAAGGTGTTATGCTAAATAAAGCCCTTGGAGTGTTTGGATGAACTTCTTGCCTTCTCTTAAAGAAAATTTGACATGTTGACACTCCTTCTAAAATTTTGATCTATGATAATCCACGTAAATCCCACCTAGTCAGTTAGTTGGTGTGTGATTTTCTCTCAAGTGTAGTACCTGATCACCCTTTCTTTTCAAGTGCTGGTGACCTCTGAGCAGGTCAGTTTGCACCTTGCTAGTCTCATCTTGGCATACCTCCAGAAGGCAAATAGGTCAGACTTCTGTTAGTGAGCCAAAAAGAAAAGTTCAGTCTGAATGCTTAACAAGAGAATAGAGCATTCTGCAGTAAATATTATTCTGACGCATAGTGGAAAGTG
>JANHFX010015530.1:52712-70376 GCA_027560015.1 Chloroceryle amazona
GCAATAAACATATGTAGGCTTTGCTACAAGGCCTGACAGTGATATGGTCTCTACTTCTTGCTTAATCTAAGTCTCAGCCTTTAGTTCTGTGTGGGAAACTGAATTATTTTTTTGAATATGTGATAGGCACACAAATTCTGACAGAGTTCATTAAGGGCTGTCCTTTTACACCAGAACAGCACCCAGTGAGGCTAGTGTGCTACAGGATTGGGCCTATGGAGACCCGACAGTTTTAGTTATTATGATAACTTGAAAATATATCGAAATTGATTTTTATTGCACTGATAACTGCAACACGTCTCCCTTTAAGAATTAAAAGGCTCATTAGAAAAGAATTTCTCAATGGTACAAATAGCTTTGTAAATCCAGCCAAGCCAAAATGCTCTTTGATTATTCAAAGGGGATCTCTGAAGAGATCTATTAATCGATGTCAGATTTAAAAGCTGTTCTTTGCTCTCTTCACAGATAGAATGTAAAATGTTAAAAATGTCATATTTTTCATATGCGTACATTTCTTAGTGTCTGTTGTCAGCACATGTCTTGAAAATTAGGAGAAACTGCATGAAAGAACATTGAAAAGATTAGCTAAATCTGAAGATTCATAAGTTAATGTTTGAGATAGAAGATTTTGCTTGTCAGCAAAATCCATTTCTGAGAAAGAAATATATTTACATGTAGAAATCATTTACTGATAAGCTTCTTCTTCCTTCTAAGAAAAAAAAAGAACCAAACCAAATACAAACAATGTTAAGAAAAGAAATAATTCCAGGAGCAATGAAGCTAATGAAGTCTAAGATATTTATGGGCTACTCCCATGTACAGTCTGGAGACTCCAGTATCTAAAAACATGGTTCAGTTTTCTTTGTGAGCTTTTCCTTCAGAATTTAGATCTTTCTCCTGTACACAGGCACTTATTTCATGAAACTCATGGAGCTTAATATCTCTGAGACATCTATCCTTTTCTCAAAGTTAGTTTAAATAGGCCAGTAAATTCGGTGAAATGGGAGCCAGCTCTACAGACAATGCCACGACTTGTTTTCTTGGGAAAAAAATAGTATCCTAAATTGAAGAACTTCAAAGTTACTTTTATGGACATGTTAGTTTGTTCTCTTTGTATTTGCTGTGAATTGCATGAGCATCAAAAAACTTTTTTTTTCTTTCTCTACCTGTTGCAGAGCTGGATGTTAGTGATAAAGGGGCAGAAAGTGCCGTGAATATAAAAACTCCACAAAGCAGCATTAGCTTTTTGATGCCTCTCTTCATTATTTTTTAAGAAGCCAAATGTTGCAAAATGTGTACACAATGAGTGAGTTAGAATGATTTGTGGTGATGTGCATTCATACTAAAAAGGTGTTGATGATACAACTGAAATACAAATTAGTTCTTTAAAAGCATATCCTTAAGGTGGATTTAGACCAGAAAATGAGGAAAATAAAGTCATGTTACCAAGAATGACCATGACACCTGAAGTTTGCACATTATATAAAATAATTTTTGACACATTAAAATACATTAAATCTATGCTCATTGTAATCCACTTTATGGTGAGTCACTTAATAGCAGAATATATATCACTTATACTGCCATCCTTCTTGCTTTTAAACTGTAATATCCTTTCCTGAATGACTGCTTGTCAATTTCTTTGATCTAGAGTTGATTTCATAAATTAACTAAGCCAATTAAGTAGAGAGTTATCATTAGAAGAAGAGAAAGCAAATAAATATTAATCTACCACCCTGAACTTCTTGCCAAGATCCTAGCTCCCAGTGTACTTCAGAGTTGCATACAGTGTCTTTTGTCAATTCATCCTCATTGTCTGTAGATTATTTAATCACTGTGGTATTTTATGGCATAAACAGGGGTATTTTTATGGAATGTCATCTGCGTGAGCATTGCTACATAAGCACTGCAGCCCAAACTTCACGTATACTTTGATATTGTCAAGTTATCTCTTTTCTCCTTTCTGTTAATTCCTTTGTACTTGCACAAAGTCATCAAGCACCGTTCACCTATTTGGTACTGGGAACTGTTCTGAGTTGCTTTCTGCTGTTACTCCTTGGCATTTGTTCATGTGGATCAGGCAACCCATTTAGGGCAGACACTTCTCAGGACTGCATATATAGGTCATTCATCAGAACAGCCTTGATTACTCTTGTACTTGGAAATTAGCCTGTCCATAATGCTTTTTTCTCCGTGTCTTATGTTCTTAGGCCAGTACGCTGTATGTTTGGATTGGGAGTTACATCATATGTTTGTTCTTTATTGATACATTTCCAGCAGACTTTTTCTTTAAGTGAATATTTATTCTCCCAGCCCTTTCTTAGTCCTTTTATTGCACACAGCACCATGGGCCAATAAACAATATCAATTATAGATGCAAGGTTATTGCTAGAGAGCCTGGATATTGATCTCACATAAGTTAGAAATGGTTGAAGGAATGAACTTATTTGTTGGCAGGTGTCCATATCATGAAGCAATCACCATAAATATCTTCAGCCTGCCCTTTTCTTGACTCGTATTACAAATGTTAGGAGCTGAAAAATCAGAATGAAGCAATTTTGCATGCAAAGTTGGAAAACACGAGGTAGCCAACCTATGAGGAAACACATGCTACCTCTATAATACTTGAGGGCTTTAGACTCTAGAGCTGCCAGTTTGATCATTTGCAAAAGGAAGATCTTTTAAACAACAGGGTTGCTTAAAAGAAAAAAGAGTCATCATTAGTGCAATCAACTTTTTTAGTTTCACAACTGAAATGCTTGTGAAGATGCCAAGTGTCAAGCAACATATGACAATATTTCTATTGCTCTTATTTTCTTTTTTATTTAAAAAAAAAGGGAAAACTGCTTTTGACATAAATTGTCTGATTTTTGTATTAATCATTTGGTCTCAAAAAATATTCAAAATTGAATCCAAATGCTACACTACCTAAAGCTTGATGTTACTTTGAGATTAGTTTTAATGAGGGATTGCAACTGAGCCAACCTGAATTACTCAGTTGCGGCTTGGGCAAGTAGAAAGTCCCTGATGATTGATCTACATGGGTGAGTTGGCATCCGTTTGCCAAGCCCTCTGGGTAGAAGCAGTACATCCAGCAGGAAGAATTAAAAAGGAAAAGGGAGAAGAAACATTTATCACCCATTTACTAACATTTTATGGCAGTGTTATGGTAAACTGAGAGATGAATGTCTATATTCGTGTATTTTGCACTATTCTGAAGCACTAATAACATTAAATCAGACTTAATACTTCACACCAAACGTTCAGTAAAATAGAGAAAGATGTGATTATTTGTTGATGCTATATGCTACAGGTACAGCATCGAAAATAGTGCTTGAAAGACATAAAATGCTGCAAAATATAGGTCAGAATTATGATAATATCATGATAATGTAAAAATATTGTCACCAAATGACAGGGTTATAACCCACCTATCTTCAGTCCTTAGGAACCTTTCAGTTAAGCTCACAGTAAATCAAACAGCCATTCCTACACGAGAGGCTGATTTCAAATTTTCACATTTGTATTGTTAGAATTGCACAAAGCATTCACCTCTGGATACTGGTGTTCAAATCTGATTTAGGTTACTAGAGAATATTAGTGTGGTTGTCCCAGCCTAGCAGACACTTCATTATATAATAAGATCTCCTCTCAATCCTGAAATCAGTTGATACGATTAACACGTTCTCTTTAGAAAAGGCTAGCATCGGCATAGCCAGAGAGTTACAGAGAAGGATTAAAGTAAATTCACAAGGCTGTATGAAAAAAAAAAGCATGTTCATTACTTCAGTTATCAATATATATCTCTATTTGACAGTTTCTCTGCAAAATTGAGTATCTGGCGTGCAAGTAACTTGGATAGAGCGGGATGAACAGGTGGGGTGCAGGTGTGCATTCAAAGAAAAGGGCACGACTGAAGTATATTACATAGTCAAACCATGGAATGGAGATCTTAGTTCACAATATTTAGCAATCTCATATTATCAGACTTTGGTATTCTTTTTTTTTCTTTTCACCTATACATTGTAAATAACTCTGTTGTATTTTTGTGTTTCTGTGCAGATACAAACACTGTGGCATTTATTACATTACTGTAGTCAGTAGAGAAAAGCTTTTCAATAACTGCCTTACTTCTGTTATTGATCCTTTTTACTATTCATTTCATTTTCTATAATTGTGTAAGATAGTGTATATTGCTAGAATTTAATGACAATATCTATCCAAATACTATGGAGATAATACAGTCTTTGCTTGTCAATATTATCAATTTTTTTTTCTCTTATTATATTCCCTTTCCTCTTATTAGATTTTTAGGCAGGCATTTTAGATACCTGAAGACATAAACTACGTAGAGCCAAGCCACTGTAAAGGCCTAACACATCAGTAAATGTCACTGAAGTGTCAACTCTTTGCATCATAACTGCAGTTCATTTCTCAACATTGACAGTGATGCTTATACTGGATAAGGATTGGAATGGGCATATTTCCAGATCTTAATTACATCAGGCATAGGGATGAGGAACAGCCTTTTTCCTCATGGGGAAGGGGGAGTAGAGCTAAATTTGGCCATCCAGAGCCCTATGCATCCCTGTTTATCTGGAGATAATAGGATTAAGTTAAGCTATGGGACTTCCTTAGCTAGAAATGCCTTGCTGCCTTCAGCAGGGGTCTAATAAGGATAGATATAATTGGGTAAATGGTGAATAAGAATAAAAAAAGTACACGGTATAAGCAGTATGCTTGTGAATAAATGATGACAAATTGGATTCCATCCAATCCCTGCACAGCTGTTTAAAATATAGAGGCACATGTGGAATTACAGGGTGAAACATATATCTTTCTCCTTTCCGAACTTTTGCCACCTTGTCTCAAATCTCAGTATCTTATAAAGTTCAAGGAGAAGATGGGGAAGGGGATTTTCAGCATTTGTTAGGTATTGAGCAGAAGCTTTTTAATGCTGTTCATATAAGGTTTAAAATGCACAAAATGTAAGTGGCTACAAATACATGCTGCACAAGTGGGATTTTGGTTTTCTGGCCCATATCTACTTACTGAATGAAGTCTGTTAACGATTTAGCATTTATTTTAATTTTTCTTCACCCCTCTAAGAGAAGAACAAACATGGAGAATGTAGCCCAAATGAAATAATTAGATCATTCACTGGCAGATATTTCTGTAATTTATTTAAATACAGTACTTCTAATTTTTATATCTTTTTTTTCTGTTTTGGGGGGCTTTTTAAATACAATTAGAATGACTTTAAGAAAAATATCACAGTAGGGGAATGATAACAAAAGATCAAAAGGTCTCTTAATTTTCTATCTGTCAAAATACACTAGAAGCCTTTTCCTGGTGTAAAAGACATAGCCATTTAATTATAATTTATTTTCATGCTTGTGACATATGGTGTGCAATTGTGAATATGAAATAATCTGTATCGGTGGAGTTCCTCTGTTTCAGTTGCAGACGCAGAACAATCATATTAATGAAATTTGCAAAGGCTGCTCCAGAGATGTGGAACAAGGTTCAGAATTCCATTGTAGACTAAGAGTGTGATCCACATTGATTTGTTCCATTTTGTGGAGGAATGAAGTCAATCTGAAGCTAGCATACCTCAGGAGTGACTTTGTGAATTGTTAGGATGCTGTAGTCAGTAAGCTAGTCGGAAAAGGAAGCTTGTCCCTGCCATTTCTTCCCCTTTCCTTTGTTTCTTGAAGATGGCCCTGATTTTGAACTATTGGAGCTAATGGTTAAACTGTCAGATTGCTCCATCCATATGCATGTAATTACTTACCTGCCAAAAGGTTTGCATCTACTGATGCATCTCCTACAAATCTGAACCTGTGTTAAAAAGTTGCAGCACTCTATCTGACTGTAATGCAGAGAGCAGCACTAGGATATTTACAAGCAAGGTCACAAATTTATTAATAACAGTGCAGATGGAATGATAGAAACCTTAAAAAAAGAAATCATAGAAAGACACAGAGGCCAAGCTATTCAAGTGGGAATATTAACAAAGAGATTACTATGAGCAATAAACTGAAGACTTCTAAAGAGATGTGTGCAGTCTGTTTCAGAGAGGACTGGGACATCTATGAGCCTAATCAGGAGCGAGTTAAAAGGATAATTAGAAGAGCTAAAAGAAATACCGAATGTTGCATTGTGGAGTATGTCAGGAAACAATAAAAGATTCTTCAAATATATTTGCAGAAGACAGAAAGTAAAAGAGAAAATTAGTTCAACAGTAATGAATGTTGAGAATTGGAGCAAAGGTGATATGGAAATAGTTTTGGTTTGCTTTTGTTTTTGCAAGCTTTTCTCAGAGAGTTTAGAATATGAGTTCTCTAGGCTATGTGGGTACCAAAGCAATGAACATGGCTGCATAAAGGCTGAGTTTGTGAGGTGGGGGAGGTACCAAGTACAAATCCACACTACTGCAGTTAGACATTTAGTGGGAAGTATCTAATGAAGTACATATGGCTGTTGTTATCAAGCAGAAATAAAAGTTCAGATTGAAGACTGCAAGAATAAACACACTGGCTTCTAAAAGATAGTGTCTCTCTGGTCATAGCCTTTTTGAGAAATAGAATGCACCTATAACAATGTGACCTTTGTGAAAGGAGTTGGATAAACAGTATGTACCTGCTAAAGGTTTCAAATCAACTGTGCATCAGGTAGCTTCATTTCAGGTCTGCGATTACAGTTCTGCACAGGCAATATTTCTCTGTTCACATCTTTTAAATTTGAGGATGTGCCTAGGGCTACTGAAATTCTCAAGCCATTGGAGATACTGCTGTCACAGCATATGTCACAGCTGGTATGATTGTTATATGCTGTACCTGGATTTGCAGGTAGCTTAGTGGTGAACAGATTTAAGGAAAGAGAATGAATTTCTCATGTGTATCAGCTCAGTTGCTTTTACAGTAGAGATTTTTGGAGAAGTGTTATGATTGGCTTGGTTAGAAACATTTTCAAAAAGTATTGATACATGCAGAAAGGAGAATAAAGTAAATTAATAGAACTGATCACCTATAAAGCCTTCATCCTTTGGGATCAAATTCTGATCCCATTGAAATCAGGAGGAGTCTGGTACTGACTAGACTTGAGCCACAGTCACATTCATAGTTGCTTGTTTGTTTCTTATAGCTGAACATTGCTAACATCAAATACTTTGATTTTCCTTAATCTGGATCTTAGTGATGAATACCTAGTATTTTTAGAAAGAATTGCCATGGAAACTTGACATGTGAACTGTTAGAAAATATCTTATTATTTTTATTATAGACAGGGCAACAATAATTTCAGGATAGTAATGTAAGAAACTCCCTCCATTAATAATAGTATAGTAACTACCAGTTGAATTCAGTGAGTTTATTAGAATTATTTTCTAATTCTTTTCTTGATTTACACCTGCATCCATCAGATCTGAATTTGTCTTAGAGGATCTATCCCTAAACAATGAATCACAGTGACAAGAAATCCTGTATCTTCATTATGAATCCCTCTATAACAGAATCTCACAGTCAGTCTTCCACCAGCTTTTTGTTATCCTCTTGGATTAGCTTCAGACTCAAAATTAGCAAAAAGACATTTCATTGGAATCAGTGGAGTTTCTGAGGTATAAATCTTGTGAAGGACGCCTGTGTCATTGGGGAAATTCTTGTATTTCATTGAGCTATAGTTGAAATATCATTTACTCAATTTAAACTGATTCAAATTTATGCTAGCATCAAGGACTGCATTCAAAAATGACTCAACAGTTCCATTTATAGTGCTTCATTGGAACTTTCAAATATTTTTTTGTTCTCTTAAATTTCCACTGAAGTTCTCGAGTAATTAAAAAATTAAACTTAGAGAGACTTTCATTCAACTTCAGAATTTTCATTTCTAGTTCTTCCCAGTCTCCTTCACCAGAAGGACAGACAGCTCTTGAGAAGGAAGCTCAAATTTCAAATGTATCTATGTAATTAAAATTTAAACTCAATTTTTATCTAATTATTTTATCTAATTCTATGGTTTTTTAGAAAGGTTTTTCACCACTCCTTCAGATCACAGGAAAGACTTTTTCTCCACGAATAGGTTTCTAGAGCATAATATTCAATAACAGCATGAGAAACTAAGAGAGGACCTGAATATTTCCCTCACAGTAGTAATACTCGGAAAAAGCTGGAACTTGTATTCAGAAGTATGTGCTTGGATGATACACAGTTTATATCTGCTCTTACTGTCTGTATTTTTATAACTGGGGCACTGAGAGTCATAATCATAAATCAGTATCTACTAGCAAGTGGGTCTGCTCCAGACATTGCCTGAAAAAAAGTCAACACCATTTGCATCTTATACAATGTCAATTTTACTGCTCCTAGTTCTGTGTTAGGGGGCTGAGGAGGCCACTTGACCTTTTAGTAAAGCCCTAACCACATTAATTTCCAAAACCAACTTTTATCTAGGTTTCACTATTGGCCATTTTTTCCACTTTGTCCCAGAATCTCACAATGCCAACAGATAAATGCACCAGGAGGTTCCTGTCATCCAAGCTTAAATGCCCAATTTAAATGCCTCTATGCAAACGCACGTAGCCTGGAGAATAAACAAGAGAAATTAGAGGCATGTGCATGCCTGCAGTGCTATCTTATTGGCATCACAGAAACGTGGTGGGATAACTCCTATGACTGGAGTGTTGGAAGGATACAGGCTTTTTAGGAAGGACAGGAAGGGGAAACTAGAAGGGGGTGTCACCCTCTGTGTCAGTGAGCAGCTGGAGTGTATGGAGCTTTCCCTGGGGACAGACAAGGAACTGACCAAGAGTTTATGGGTCAGGATTGAAGGGAGGTCAGGGACTGGTGACATTATAGTGGGGACAACAATAAAAGCTTCTGTTGGTATGTTGGTGATCAAAGAAAGACTAGGGACAATGTAGACTCTCTCCAGAAGGAAACAGAAGACGGGGCTGAGATACTCAATGACTTTTTTGTCTTAGTCTTCAGTGGCAAATACTCCAGCCACACCACCCGAGCTGCAGAAGGCAAAGGCAGGGAATGGAGAATGAAAAACCACTCCTCTGTAAGAGAAGATCAGGTTTGAGACCATCTAAGGAACTTGAAGGTGCACAAGCCACTATCCATTATATTTGAGAAGTCATGGCAGTCTGCTGATTTTCCTGCTGACTGGAAGAGGGGAAACATAACCCCTGTTTTTAAAAAGGGAAAAAAGGAAGACCAGGGAAATTACAGGCCAGTGAGTCCCATCTCTATACCCAACAAGATCTTGGAGCAGATCCTCCTGGAAACTATGCTAAGGCACATGGAAAATAAGGAGACGATTGGTGACAACCAATGTACCTTCACTAAGAGTAAATTATGCCGGACAAACCTGGTACCTTCTACAACAGGGTTACAGCATTGGTGGATAAGAGAAGGGCAACTGACATCACCTACCTGGAGCCATGCAAAGCATTCTACGCTATTCTGGATTACATTGTTGGTTATAAATTGGAGAGACAAGAATTTGATAGACCATTTGGTGGATAAGGAATTGGCTGGATGGTTGCGCTCAGAGAGTTGTGGTCAACAGCTTGATGTCTGAAGTGGAAACCAGTTGGTACTGGGACCAGCACTGCTTAACATTGTTGCCAGAGACACAGACAGTTGGATTGAGCACCCTCAGCAAGTTTGCTGATGATACCAAGCTGTGTAGTGTGGTTGACGTGCTGGAGGGAATGGATGGCATCCAGAGGGACCCTGAAAAGCCCAAGTGGAAGGTCCAGTCCATGGGTCAGGGCAATCCCAAGCACAAATACAGGCTGGGCAGAGATTGAATTGAGAGCAGTCCTGAGGAGAAGGGTTTGGAGGTGTTGATTGACTAGAAGCTCAACATGACCTGGCAGTGTGTGGTTACAGCCCAGAAGGCCAACTGTATCCTGGGCTGCATCAAAAGAAGTATGACCAGCAGGTTGAGTGAGGTGATTCTGCCCCCCACTCCACCCTCTTAAGACTCTACTGTGTTCAGGTCTGGGGCCCCCATCATATGAAAGACCTGCTCAAGCAGATCCAGAGAAGGATCACAAGGATGATCACGATACTGGATCACTGCCTCTATGAGGACAGGCTGTTGGGTTTGTTCAGCCTGGAGAAGACTGGACTCTGGGAAGACCTTCCAATAATTAAAGGGAGCCCATGAGCAAGATGGAGATGGACTCTTTATCAGTGAGTATAGTGATAGGATGAGGGATGTTGTTTTCAAAATGATGGGAGATAGAGAAAAAATCTTCACTGTGGGAATAGTGAGGCACTGGAAGAAGTTGCCTGGAGATGCTGTGGATGCTTCATCCCTGGAAGTGTTCAAGACCAGGTTCGATGGGACTTTGAGCAGCCTGGTCTAGTAGAAAGTGTCCCTGGCCATGGTGTGAGGGCTGGAACAAATGATCTTTAAGATTCCTTCTAAGCCAAACTGTTGTATGAGTCTATGATAAGCTATCAACCAGGAAGAATTTTTGCAGTTTTACCCTAGATCACTAGTGGTACTTGGTGCCCATTATTTCTAGGCTTGAATGTATACAAGCAAAGAATATAACTGTCTGAAAGGCTTAATGACACTTGTGAAGCAGTCAACCATTATTTCCCTCTGTCAGATTCTACTACCTGAAAGACTCGAGTTAATGAAATGATTGAGTGCTTCCACTTTATGCCATATGCAGTAGAGGTATTGCTCTGTATATCACATGTAATATTATCTAGCAGTTGTAAAGTGTTTTGCATGTGCACTCTGCTTTATGACCATTAACTAATTAATCCTCACAATGGCTCAGTGAGGTAAACAGCAAGATGCTATCACCCATTATTATCACATGGTTATGCTGTCATGCTTCGTTTATGAATTTATCTATTTACTTTGTAATGCTATATCTAGAGGTTCAATAAAGACAATTTAAAATAATGAAAGACAAGGGAAACTCTGGCTTATAGAAGCACACGTGACATATTTTTATACTGGCAGTGAGCTAACATAATTAGAAAGTACAACAAACTCTAAAAGGAAGAATACAAAATGAACTTCACCCATTATACTTAGTAGACAAGATTTTCAGAGAGACAGAGACTAATTGCTGCTTGGAAGAAAAAAAAAAAGGCTAAGTACAAATTCATCACAAATAGGGTCAAACCTCATTTTGGGAAATTACAGGATTTGTTTGCAGGAAACCATACTTGATTCAGAATCTTAAATATAGTGTAGACAGATAGTTTCTTCTAAGTGCAAATATTTAAATACTGTTAAAAATTACATGGGATAATAAGTCAAACCTAGCAGGATTTTGGTTTCTGAATTCCTGGAGGCACCCATATCCACGCAGTTGCCAAAAGTGAATCTACTCAGTGTTTTACTTCAGATCAGGGGTACAGTTCTGAAGTGATGCTCATCGTTCCTAACATGTTTCCCTTCACATCACAGAGCAGTCCTGGAGCACTTGAACTAGATTTGGTTTGGATTGAATGCACACAAGTTCTTGGAGTGCCACCTCGGATTGCACTCCAGCTGCTAATGGCTATTATTCAGTCCACAGGACCAGACTGGATCTGGTGTGACATACGGCCTTTTGAAATGCTGATAATGTAAATACAATGCCCTTAGCACCGCCCGTTTCATTCTACAGACCACTCCTATAGGGCTGCACTATTTGGAAATACATAAGCAAAATACTCTGCGAAGAGCTTTAAGATATGAGTGTGAGTAGCAGTCAGCTCTCTCTGTCTCTTCCATTTCAATTTTCAGAGGATGCCAAGGAAGTTTGATGATGAAATCCCGTTGAAGTTTAATAGCATTTAGGTTTTAACTTTGCCTGCCTTCATTTTACATACTAGCTTTGAAAATACACCTTGGTCTTTCAGATTGTCCTTCAAAGAAATAAACCCCTAATTTAGTTCAACTTGCTTAATTTCACCTACCTGTATAATATTGTCTATTTATTTACAACTGCCATATATCTGCTTTGTAAATTCAGCTTTGATACAAGGTTACATTTAGCATCAAGAAAACCTTCATGAGTTTTGTTTGTTTGTTTTTTTCTCATGGTTGTTCAATCTCTTAAAATAGGGAGGGTGGAATTAATATGTTTTTTCCTATTGAACATAGATAATCTATCCAATATTTCATAAGTTTTTGGTTGTTTAATTTTACAGGACTATTGTTCCACAGCATCAAAGCTAAGTTACATCAAATAGCAACTCCCTAAACACATTGTCTGGAGTAGGAAGATGCTTGCTGATAGAACCACCCTGGCTGATAGTGGGGGCTGTGGGAGTTGGTAGTCAATGATTGTGCTTTTGAAACAAATTCTACAAGTTAAGAGTGTTTACTTTGCTGCAATTGGGAAAATACTGTATTTCATGAAGTTTTGCATTGGGGAGTATTGTAGTTTGTATTAATATCATTGCTGTCTTGTATTTCTCTGCAGCAACATTCACAGTTGAATATAAGCCTTGATTTTTCACTTTTTTGTTTTGGCAGTGGCTGAGTTAAAATAGTAGTTTGCTTTGGGATCTGGCATGCAAGAAAACGCTACAATTTCAAGCTTAGAAAAGTAACCCCAAGAAGGTATTATAAATTGGCTGGGTTCAGAATAGAGGTGGATTATTAGATTCCAGTGTTTCCTGCTGAGTGGTACATGCTTGTTTTGCAATACAATTTTGAGTCAGAGATTCAAACAGAACGTGTAAATCCTATTCAGTCTCTCAGCATTGTTGATCTGCTTTTTATTGATTTTTCATCTCTGAAATCCAGTGTTCTCCATGTATTTTAGAAGCCTTATAGTAGAATGTTGCAGAATAGGAGTTTTAATTAGAATTACTTTAAGTTCATCAAAAGTCTTCACTGTTTTGTAGAAAGATGCAGCATTATCCTTGTTTTACTGTGTTCCTATAGTTCCATTTCCCAAGGAAAAAAAAAAACCTTCTCTTTCTATATAACAAAGACAGAGCAATAAGATAGTATAGATTTTCTGTCCACCCTTTGCCAAAGACAATGACTTACCCTGTGTACATTTGTTCTACATACAGGTAAACAACATTCCATTAAATGTACAGGGGTTTTTATCAAGTTTTCAGAGTTTCTATATTTTATGGTTTTAAATAATAATGGGATTTTGGCATTTTAGTTTTGAGGAAATTTATGCTGTTTATAGGCTTGAAATTGACTTTAGGAAAACAAAACAAACTGGTTTGACTTTTTTTCTGCCTATTAGCTTTCTCGTTGTTAATTTTTCTCCTAGCTCTGTTGAGTAGTGTGCAGTGACATTGTAAGTGGGATGTATTTCCTCACATCAGTGCCTTGTTAATGTTGTTCATTAATCTAGAACCATGAGCTTGTTCAGAGGTTGTTAGATATTCCATATTTCCGTTGAGTTTGAGGGAAGGGTGACAGCTTACTTACAACATCAGAAACCAGATCTCACTGCATTGTCATGTCATTTTTAATACTGATAAAGTAGCAGAGGCAATATGTGAACTCATAGCCAGTAAATTGTACAGGAGCACAATCCAAAATTAAGTCAATCAACTTTCAGTAAACTGAAGCTTAAATTGTTTTAAATAGGATTATTAATGAATTACTACATGAAAAAAACCTTGAATTTTGTTATATAGCAGGTTACAGGAGCTCACTTCTGTCTCAGTCTGTCTGCTAATTTTTATATTTGAATTGTAAGTACTGCTTTGTACTATTTGAGTATCAGCAGCGCCTTGAGATCCCTATGAAGATTAGTATCCCATAGTGCCCATATAATGCTCTGATCCATTATTCAGGCAGCTAACACATGATAATGTGTCCATCTTCCTGGTCTGTGCCACAACTCAGTATTAAACTTCATTCTATTCTTCTTTAGTATTAAACTTTCAAGATCCCTGCATACTTTTGAAGAGAACTGATTGTCATAGATTTATCTTTTTATTCACTGTATTGGAATTTGAAGTTCATTTTTAATATTTAAAAATGCTACTGATATTACTTTACTCACATTTTATACAGAAATTTGTATACCTCGGTGTGAATCTTTTTCAATAGGTAGTTTTCAAGATACAGTTTTTCCAATTTATAGTTTTCAGTATAAAAGGAATCCACTATTTTCATTTTGTTTAATGTTGGAAATTCAAATACAGAAATCCTGTTTAAAAAAAAAATAATTAAATACTTTTAATTTTAACTTTTTTAACTTTTAACTTTTTAAAAAAATAATTACATAGCTTTTTTACCTCAGCCAAGTGGGGAACACTGACAGATAAATACTTGTCATTGTTTTCTGGTAGATGTAGGCTTAACTTTTTGTGATTGACTGGAATTACCACAATGTAAAACTACCAGTGAGAGCTGCTGTGACTGGACAGACCAACACTCTTACAGGCCACGACTGTAATCTTGTCAGGTTTTTAGATATTGAAGACACTACTAAAACCATAGATCTGAACTCTAGTACTCATTAAACTGCAGGTCAGACGAAATGTAAAACAATAATTATAAAAATATTAAAGTGTTTAAAAAGTGGCACTCTCAACCATACCGTTGCAGATTGAGAAGATGATACAGGGCTAGATCTTCAAAGAAAGTGAATCATTAGAACTCTGTTGTATTTGGTGGGACCACGCTTATTCATTCCTCCCATAGCCTAGGCTGGTAGTCCATTGACAAAACCTCTGCATCGTCTACAGATAAATACATGGTCTGAAAGGCTTCTGTGCTTTTTGTACTTTTTGAGGGGAGAATATTAACTGCATCTTAAATAATACATTACGGAAAATTAAGCATCTCAACTATCAGAAAGGTTTCTTTTAAAAGGAATGCAATTTAAATTTTACGGAAACTAGCTCATATTCAAATGGGTATCCTATTCAAATGAGTTAGCATTTTTTGATAGTGCTATGTACATCTAGAATAAAAGCAACGTGAAAATAGCATTCAGAGAATTTCACAGTAGGGGTTATAATTGTGCTCGCTTAGAGACCTGTTCTGCCACTGATACATGTGCATAGCTCCCATTACCAGTAATGGGAGGAACACATGCTTTCTGATGGCAGAATGCATCCGTACTCTGAGTGCTACCATATTGCCATTCCTACTGTGATAATAGCGATATCATATTGCTGCGATAATTGATGCATCGCTGGAGCTAAATTAAGATTCTCAGAACCAGAACTGTGTGAGGAGAAGTAGGAACAACACCTGAATTGTAGTGACTAAGAGCAGTGTGCCTATAGAGGGCAAGAACAGATATCAGGACTTGGGATAATTGGACAGATGTGCAAGCTAGTGGTCCTTTCTATGCGTTTTTTGAAGGTGGTGGCTAAGCAGTGCATGGTAAACCCAGCTCTGGTTCACTGTGCAGAGATCACTGTGCTTGCCTCTCTCTGAAGCATGGATAACAGCGGGAGGAATGAGGAAACATGAAGCAGTCAACATGATATTATGTTTTCTTCCTGTGGAGTTGTTGTTGCTAACATGGCCAGGGGCTTTGTCAAATTCGACATCCTGACTCTGGACCATCCATGTGCAGGATAAGGTGTACCTTTGACCTTTCCTGTATCTCCGTGGAGCACACTAGGCAGCGATCAGGTTGCTGCCCTTTTTTTATTCTGGAGAGGTGCCCTCTCACAGCACAGAGCTCCAGGTGCACACCCTGAGCTGCTCTCCTGGGATTCCACAGCAGTGCTACAGAGATTTTTAAAGCTCCGAGTGTGCATCTCCCTTTGGGAAATATCACTAGCAAGTGAGGGTCTTGAAATCATCCTGGTTTATTTATCCTTAGAAACAGTGATTGAAGAAATTAAAATAATAAAAAAAAAGTTTAAAATAACAAAGCAGACTTCATGCACTTATCCTACCCCAATGCTTAACATTTTCATCCAAGTTTAGACAGTCCTACAGATCTTAGATAACCATATATCTAGGGATGGGGTTCAGTCAGCTTTCATGCAGTCAGTGCATATCCCTTGAGCTCAAGAACTCGGATTTTTATCTCCTGGTTGGTTCTTTGTTTCAGTTTTGCCTACCTGAAGCCCTCTTCCCCTGTGTAAAGGCATTGTCTGCCTTCCTGTGGGCTTGCAGAGAGCTCCTGTAGGGTTTAACCCTTTGAACTATGTAGGAGCCAGCATGATAACAACCAGATCCACAAAGGGGTATATAATATTACTTGCAGCCAAAACATCCTTCATACACTTGCTACACCCTATTTATAAAATCCTCAGCACAAGAAAACCTGTGACCTGCTTCACATTTTAACATGCAGAAGTTGCCACAAAAGCAAACTTGAGATTTAGGTATCTGTGACTGCCACAGGTAAAACAGCATTCCTACTAAAGTCTCTACTGGTGTCAGATATGTATAAAATCCATACGTCTTTGAATATACCTGTTTATAGTAGGATTTCTTGGTACTCCCTTTCTTTAGATTGTTAATATGCTCTTATTTACCATGGCGTATGATGGAAGCTGTTTTGGAAAGAAATTTGAATGCTGTATACAGTCTAAAAGCATATTTAAAGCTGTTGCTTTCGATTTTTCTTTTAATTCCTTGATACCACTGCTAATGTAAAGGACATGGATTGAAGAGAGGATCTTCTTTTCCTAGGCAATGTGTTATTGATGAGCTGGCATTTGCCCTGTGGCTCTCCCTCAGGATTGCTTACATCTATTACTCACACACATCGATTGGTTAATTTGATAATTCTATCACCAATCAGCTTGTGTCTGACCTTTTGCCATGGCAATGATGGCAGAGTCTTCATTTTTACATCGCAGACCTGCTAGATTGACCTTTCTGAGGAGAATGTCAAGACATCCCTTGATCTTAACCTGTCACTAAATTTGTTAGAATTACACTGTCCCTTAACCTTGATCTATTGTATTTGTAATGGTCAGGATATGCAGTTTGTGTGGAAATATTTCTTAAATAAGTTTTAGCATTCAAAGAATAACACTGTCATAATTAAAAATTAGTTTCCCATTAAGAAAGTATTCAGTTTAGAAAGGTTTCCTCTCTGTTTTCCTTACATACATCTGTGTAGTTCTCCCTGCACAGTAGGCTAGCCACTAGCAAGTACCTCCCTACCTGACCTCTGAAATTAGAGGAATTTTTCATCGCCATCTCTTGGATGGTGAACTAAACATAATTTGTTCAACTACCCTGTTAAGTAAATGCTGTGCTGTAGGTTTCTAGGACCATGAAGAAAACTTTGCAAACAAGAGGAAGTCAAACATTGACTGCTTCCACTGGCCCCTGATAAAGTTCCTTCCATCTCCAGGTGTGCCTAAAAATACTTGGGGCTCATGCAAATGTTCAGGTTTTCTACAGATCAAGCAAATTACACTAACAGTTAATACCTGGAGTCTTAATGCTGCACAAAGTAGAACACTGTGCTATCCTGTCAGCCTACTAGGTGTATTCTTCAAGAGGAAGACATAGGCATGTTGAGTACGTATCTTTTAACAAATCTTAGGCAGTACTCTGCTTGCAGTCGCACACAACTCCGTCACTATGCCAAATTTCACATTTGTAGTGTATTAGCTTCATCAAAGAGCACAGAGGATAAGAATTGCAGTTGGGTTTTTTTGTTAAGATATTTGCGACACCTCTCTGTATTTGAATGCCAAGTCATCCCTTCCCCTTCTCCCCAAATTGTTC